>BQKN01000580.1:99399-156283 GCA_022839385.1 Asparagus kiusianus
TTGTTGTGCTGCCGAAGTGCTGCCGAAATTTTCGCTGCGCGCAACAATCTGAGGATTCTGAAGATTACGAGGTGATTTCATTTTTTTCATTTATTTTATTCATTGCTAAAAAACTCCAGGATAAGAAGAAACTTGAGGGAACTTTCTCAAAAGTTTCAGAATGCAATTTTTTTTCCCTCCGCAAAGTTCTTTTGTTCTTCCATAGCTAGTGTTGAGAGTAATAATTGATGAGTAGGTTAGGGGTTGATCCTAAGCCCAGATTGGAGTCAGCTATGTTTGCTTGCTTGACTAAATATCGACGGTTGATGTTGCGTTGAGTTTGAGGTGTAATCGTTATGAGCGTATATGATGTTTTCTAGTTGGTTGGCCATTGTACGCAATAATCTTTGATTCATTAATGTTTTGGTAAGTGCTTAATTAAAAGAAATCAAACATCCTATTTGGACAAAGCTTTTTGCTACATATGACTTATTTATAAGTAAATATATCGTCAATCGTAAGCATCCAATAACATGGCCTATGGCTTTCCTAAAAGGCTAATTAGTCTCACTGACTCTAATCTCAACTTTGTCAATATTAATATTGATCCTATAGATGGTCCTCTGAAAGCAACACATGTTTTAATACAAATTCGAAAAATGACAATCCCACCGACACGGTATATTGAATGCCTAATATTGTGCACAATGAATTTCTGCTTCCAATATGCTTTTACGTAGCGTACCTTCTGTAGGATGTTTTCTAATATTCTGTATCTATTTTAGACTTTGTCCTCACACATCCAGAGTATAAAACAAACAAGAAATTATAGTATAAACAAGAACAAGAATGTCATATTCTGGAATATGGTGATTGTTTTATAATTAACCAGGTTTAGGCCGTTGGTCGATCCATGAATATTTCCTTTTTTTGGTATTATTTATTTGTTCGTTTTTGTGGTGTCCCTTCTCCAAGGGATCGAGCGACTCTTGAATGCGCAAAAGGCTGGGAAGTCGTTTTCACATTTGTGTACCTCAAATCTGTGCTATTTTCAAATTAGTCTTTCCTTTTTTTTTATAGAATGGAACATAATTGCTATTCAATCTCTTTCAAAACTGGATAGTTTGATATTAATGACTCAACACTTTTTTGCTCTCAATATTAGAATAAACTGCTATCCAAATACTAATCTGTACGGAATTTTAAGTCTGAAATACAAAATTCGTTAGGAAGTTAACTTGGGCAGTTTCTGACCTCATGCATGTTCAACTTTTCTCAAAACTGAACCATATATACCCCAAATAGGAAAAAAGAAGTAGCCTCCATTTCTTTAAACGTACGCTCCTTTCTCTTTCATGATAGCCCCCTACATCCAATATATAATGCTACGTATCAGTTCAACGGAGAACATAAAACTCCAATTTCCTAGATCCAACTTGAGAAGCAGAGACAGGTATAATTTGTTGAAATTTCAAATTTCTTGTTTGAGACGCACATTGCATTTTCCAACATTGGCAATGATGACAGTGGGCGACGCTCCTGCATCTGTTGTAATCTCGTCGGAGCAAAAAGAGGAGAAAAGAAGAGATGAGGTGGTTGTCGAGGTGAGGAGAGATATGCAGAGCGAAAGCGAAGGCAAAAAAGCTTGCAGGATTTGCCATTTGAGAAGAGAGATTGCTGGATCATCAGCCAAGGGTCCGGAGGCGATTCTTATCGGATGTGGGTGCAAAGGCGAGCTCGGATTCGCCCACCAGGACTGTGGCAAGGCCTGGTTTAAAGCCAGGGGAAACAGGTAGTTACACTACGTATTTACTTTTGAGTACTCTAGCATGTCCTTGCTAAGGTTGAGAGCACTTTTCATGGATCGAAACCTGGACTTACACAACATATTTTTTTAAAATAACTTTTGAGATATGGTCGTGAGATTTATAAATTTCTAGTACCATATCAACAAACTTTTCCTCTAGACCAAAACATTGAAGTTATAATTAAGATGAGGGTCATAGCTTTATACTATAACATGAATTACTTAAAGGTTGAGGGCTTTTAAATTCTCTTTCAAATGCGTGATTGTGGGATTCGGACTTGGGTTGTATTGATACATACCAAAGAGCCTTCCAAAGTCTAGAGGTTTGATGAGTGTTGAGGATTACAAATTTATTCTCTAATAGAGTTAAACTCTTCACCGTGACAATAATAACATTTATGCCTTGAAAACATTTCCTAAACACTGTACTTCTTCAATTTCGGGGAATGCTATGACTGGTGGCCTTAACTTAAAGATGTTAAAATGTAACAACTTTTGGACAATTCTATTCCTATTTGACTTACTATGTTATTCTTATCAAGGAAGAACAAGTAAAAAGTAAAACATTTAGCTTTAACTTTTCTTCTCTACCAGCTAATGCTGTATATGAGAACTTCTAATAGTTTAGGAGGGTAATTTTCTCTAATTCTAAAAGTTAGAAATTTTTCTCTAATCTGAAAAGTTCTGAGAGAAAGTCGTGTAAAATCAATCCTAAAAACAATAACCTAAGGAAGTTTGGGGTATGTTTTGTAAACCCTTAAAAGCATGGCCCAGTTTTGTGTTTGTATTTTTATTGGCAAAATTGAAAGCCCAGTTTCTTGTAGGGCAAAAAAATGGGTTTAAGCTATTCTTTGTTAAATCACCTCTCCAATAGTTGAAAAAAGAACCAATTTATTGCAAAAGTGGATTAGAATCAATTCTCGCCCAGTTTTGAGGGTTTTGCCAAATACACTGTTTAGAGTTCAATCAATTAGCGGCACTCTAACTCATGAGCTCAAGAGATTGCCTAAATCATCTCCTGAGTTATTTGTGATATTTGAAGACTGTGTCTATGTACATGCGCATTTGATAGTAGAGTAGATTAGTGATTAAACTTCAAAGAGAACTATGATATTCTAACAAGATTAGATCTTTTCTTCTTTTATATTGAATTTCTGCTGTGCCTTAAGGTATTTAAGTGCCATTTAGCCTTTATGTTTTCGATCGGTATAATCTATTTCCACTTGTCAGTGTATGCAAGGAATTAAGTCCAAGATTATTTTAAGCTCCAGAAACCTTGCTAGCTGCAAGATATTCTGCAGTTATCATTAACGCAATAAGCAATAAATGGGATAAATAATTATAAATTTGGAATATTTCATCATATTCACCTTTGCACCTGCGCAGAGAGATTACAGTATCTCATTACTATCTCTCGCATCTTTTGCTAATCTCTCAGTTTTGCCTTCGTTAGAGTATAAAAACACGAGGTGTGGTACAGATACTAAGTTAGAGGGACTTCAAGATTGTATTAGAGCAACCGAAGTTCAAATCTCACTGATCATGAATTTAAATTGAATTTTCTGAATGTTGACACTGCCCAATAACCCTAGAATTTAGGCGTTTTGCAGAAAAACACTTGAACTTTATAAACCATGCCCAACTAAACTTGTCTTAATTAAGTAGAAATACTCTTGGAAACGGTATCTTTTCATTTTTAAATATGCTTTAAGAATTCGTGGTCAACAAAATTCAAACTATAGTTGATGTTATACCATATCAAACTCCTTGTGCCCAAAACTCTACAGTTGTGGTTGTGGATTTTGATCGTGTGGGTTTTACTTTTACCCTTTGAATTCTAATGAGCAGAAGAGTACGTGAAAAAATGTAGCATTTTAGCATATTGGCTTTGATGCAGGCAATGTGAAATCTGTGGCAAGAATGCTGAAAACATCAATGGCGATGAAAACAGCAGCAGCTTCATGGAGGAATGGAGTGAAGAGAGCACACTGGACAGTAGCACCACTGGACACGCATCCGAGCGGGTGAGCTGTTGGAGGAGTCGACCGCTCTGTAGTCTATTGATTGGAACCCTGGTACTAGTTTCTGTACTCCTGTGGTTTTTTCGTAAAGAATTGTCCTGATAGAAGTTAACTTCATGATTCTTAGCAAAAATAATTCACTCCGACGGTGTGTTGGATTATTGAACTAGCTAGCTCATTTCTACATGTATCTGATTCGTTACTATTAAGTTTCTTTGGCTAACAATATGTTGCTGGTAATGATCTGAAGCATTTGTTAACAGTTTACTCACATATGGAACTAAATGAAAATACTACCTAATTCACAACATAAAACTACATTTACCTTGGTTGCGTTCACTCTGTATTCCTAAACTCAACAGCCATCCGAGTCAATCTAGACACCAGAGAGATTGGGCTATTGATGTTTGATTTTGATGCGTCTTGGAGGAGATGGGGACTTTAGAATATTGAGTTTTATGAGAGGATGACAAAATCCTCATGTTTGTTGTTATATTACTGTAATAGCAACGTCGAGAACGAAATTGCGCTGGTTCGTTATCATCTTTTTTTGCTTGTGTACCCAAAGAATTTGCGGTGAAAAATACTGCATTAAAGATCAGCAATAATTCAAAAGACAACATGTTAATGGAATCTGCTTAAACTAGTTCACTGCATTAAAGTTCCCAAACAACAGACACGGACGCTTGAAGGATTAAATACAAGTCACATCTTGATCATCCTAATCTTTTGATACTTCGCATCTTCAGATAAAATTATTGCAAGATGGATACATTCTGCAGTCAGTAACTAGTTCAGCCAGCATCAATGGAAGTCATACGAACAGCAGCAAGCTCAGAACTCAGAAGCCATTGCCTTAGAGGAAATCACAACATTCCTCCTTATTTCAACTTTTAAAAAAGAAAACCAACTTTAAAATTGTAAAGTACAGTGAGTTCCTCCCAGACAGCACACTATTCTTAACTAGTGAAGACTAGCAAAAAGTTACACTGCTTATCTACTTTCAGAGCCTGGGCCTTCTCAAGAAATTTATGGTCATCTACAAGATGTTTGCCTCTGGAGAAGTTCATATATACAAGCTATTACGTCACTACAACATTCTGAAAGGAAAAAAAAAGTAGGAAAAATACATGGTAACTAGCAAAGGGAGTATTTGAGTTTGAATATATACCAAGTCTTCAGTCAGAAGGAACCCTCCATTTGTACCTTTTACATCTGTGTCATTCTAACTCAACTAAAATAGATGATATTTACTCAAGATTATAATTTCAAGAACCATCGTCAATGACGGTGTATGCCCTGTTGAGATGCATTTTGCTACAAGAGAATATGGTATTTCAACCAGTCACAGTGAGTGTATGCTTTACACTGTAGATGCAATTTCCCAAATGTTCTTGTGCAGTGTCAGTTGCTCACACTGTTTCTTCATTTCTTCAGCTTTCCCCGTATCATCTAACATTCTGCACAAAATGATTAACTTACTGGTTTCAATAAGACTACCTCGTATAGTATGTAATACATCACATAATAAAATCAAGCACATCATATACCGAGTATGGGATAAAGAAAAGTCAAAATGTCACCAGAAATAACATCAGATCCTGACATATGAAGTAACATTTCAGAAAAAAGGTAAAAATATCACGAAACCCCCTGCATTTTGGGTGAGTTGCACAAAACTATCCGATCTCTGAAACTTAGAGAAAATGCCCCTACATTTTGGGGGAGTTTCACAAAAATCGACGTAAACTTTTGAAAAATTCCACGAAGGGTTTAGCCAAAAGACTAAAATATCCTTTTAAAAAAGATAGCCCTCCTATCAGAAAAAACCCACTCTCGGGAAATAAGTTTTATTTAAGGTCACAGGCAAAATTGTCCATTTCTGGTCAGGGGAAGAGCATGGATTATCTACTATTTCCAATGTTCCTAAGGTTTTTGGACCTCTCTCAGTGAATAATTTTTTAAAGTTCGTAAGGAGCAGGGATTTGAAATTTCTCTTAGTAAAACAATTTGGTATAAGACAAGGCTCTTAATTTGATAGATTCAAGATGAAATTAAATGGTCTACGGGATGTTAACAATCAGGACCTACGTTGCATGGAACAGTTATGGGAACAGTTACTAGCTACTACTCTTTTAGTAAATCAGTAAATTGGATCATTGCAATTATAATTGTCCAAGAAAAAGGACTCTTAAGTCATTTTACTGATTTTAAAATGGTTTTTTTTCGATGTTAGTCACTTAAATATTTAGTATTTTGATCTTCGACCATCAAATTATTGAAATTGCTATTAGGTCCCCCAATCCTTATTTCTTGCTATTGCTACTCTTTATTGGATGAGCTAATTTGAAACAACTTATAAGAAATGGGTGATCTAAAAGAAATTTCAATGGATATGAGGGACTAATTTTGAGACAACTTACAAGAATTAGAGCACCTAATAGCAATTTAAATTATTTGATGACTAAAATCAAAATAATAAAGATTGAAGGGACTTATATCAAAACAAAACTTTTACATTTTTTTGTCTGATTTGCATAGATCAAGAGTTCAAATTTAGGGAATGGTCCAAATCAATGGCGGATTCAGGATTTCAAGAAAAAGAGTCACTGCATTATTAACAATTAAAAAATTTGCAACTGTCTACGTGTTTTCAAATTTTGAAACAATGTACATAATCACATGATTAGTAACATTATTAAATACATCATTCAATATAAGTTACTAATCACAAAATATATCATTCTTAATATATGTCACTAATCATGGGCTCCCTCGTGCGGACCTAGAATTGCAGGATAAGTTTTTTAGTGAATAAATTTTAAACAATTGCCCTTAAGTTTGTGTGTTCCTCCGATTACCCCTTTAACTTTCAAATTGTTGCAAAACTCTCTTTAAGTTTTGGAGCTCTTAGGAAACCCCCTTCAACTCAACATCTTTCAAAAAAAGTCCTTACAGCATTAACCGTTATCTTCACATGGATGGATAAAATTACTCTAAAAAATATTTGAGTCACAGTTCAAGCTCTTTAGATAATTTTTGTAAACAATGAAATTTGAAGGGGTTTTCTATGAAAACCAAAACTTAAGAGGGGTTCGTGAAATGTACCCTTACAAATAGGTTCTTGGTCCATCTTGATCAAAATAGTCACGTGACCCCACTTTCATCAAGGTGGATCCACCGGTGGTCCAAATGGCCTAATCTAATGGATACTCAATGAACTACTAAGGGACAGAAATCATTGACAAATTCTGATAGTCCTATCAAAGCAAATGAATTTAATCATTGTTATCTTTTGACAAGCCTAATAGCAAAATGATGTAACATAGTTTTAAAATGCACCAAATGGAGCTTCTCCACGAGCTACTCCTGTGCTGCATGGTTGAAAAAGTTCTCTAACTCAGGCACTGAAGGAGGTTAGTCAAACCTATGAAAGAAATCCCCATTCACAAAATTAAAAAAATAACATAGAAAATAACAGACTTGTAGATTACATTTCCCAATCCTACTAAACCCTCTTTCTCCCAAATCTTTTTCCAATAAAACCGAACAACTATAACAACAGGTTGAAACTATTTTTTGGCAAAAAGGAAGGTTTTTTAGTCTCAATAAACAAAAATTTAAAATCTAAATAATTTGAGAAAGGGAAAAAAAGTCTAAATCCCCTGACTACCAGTGGTTTTAATGCGCGAGGCGCAATGTGGGGCGTAAAGTCAGTTTACGCGCACATGTGCAATGCGATGCGCGTGCCCGAGCAAAGCGAGGCGCACTCCAAACTACAAATGTGATACCATCAATTTCTATTATCTAATACCACAAAATGTGATACCACCAATTTCTATTATATAACTGATAAGTGATAACTCCATCATATATCTATTATCTAATACCACCAATTTCAGATTATCCTATCATATTTATTATATAACTCCATCATTAATCTTTCAGTTATATCCTATCATATTTATGCATACTTTATTATCCATTTCAGTGACTCTTTAATCTGATGGGAACAAGTGGTGAATCTGGTGATGATCTTTTGTGAAGTGATAGGATATAATTATGAAAGGAATGGTTTTAGCTATAACTCAAACAAATTCATAATCAACAAGAAAAAAGAAAAGGAAAAAGAAGAACGCAACAACAAAAGAAAAGAAAAAAGAAAAGGAAAAAACATTTGGCTGGAGCAGAGAAAGCAACAACAAAAGAAAAGAAAAAAAGAAAAGAAAATAAAAATAAGAAGAGAACGTAGAAATATCGAGCTCACTGAGAAGAAAAGAAAACAGAAAAACGAAAATAAAAAAAGAGGAGCAGAAAAACATTGTTGGTAACGTACCTGCTCGTCGTCGGCCGTCAACGCTCGTCATCGCCGCTCACCGTCGCCCGTCACCGCTCGTCGTCGCCGCTAGAAAAGCTTCGCTAGCCGTCGCTATCTTGCTACCGAGTGGAGACCCAAATGAAAATCGAGATTCAGGTGTGGGAGAAGAGCGACAAAACCCTAACAAGGTAATCGGGTTTAAGTTGGAAGTGGGTTTATACCCAATAACCCACAGAAAAACAGCCATGTTCTCGTGCGCGCGCCTCGTCGAAGGCGTCGGGCGCTTCGGGGCGCTTCCCAGGCGCACCCGACGCAAGTGAAGCGCCCTGCACCTGCTGCGGGGCGCTATGCCGTTGCGTCGAAGCGCTTCGCGCCCGAGGCGCGCGCCCGAGAGCACATTTAAAAACACTGCTGACTACAAACCTTAAGTCCCTCACTATCTCTTCTCACAAACCCAAGAACTGAAAGAAACCCACCTCTTCTCACAAACCCTTTTCGGAGAAGTTGTAACAAACTTAACCAAAAACTTTGACTTTTGTGCAGACTGCAATCTAATGAACGCAAGTGACATTCAACTTGGCTGTCGGTGAGGTTATTTGCCACAAATGTGGGATTGTCTTTGGCTAGTAAAACATTAGCGAGAACCATCAAGATCCAGTTACTCTGGCTCTGGATCATCACTGTCACGAATGGGAAGTACCTCTCATTCTTTTAAATTGGCGTGATTAGACTTACCCTGGGAAAGGAAACTGTCTGCATGAACTTTTAAGAAAGTTTATCAGCTTAGACTTTCTTATGTTTTTGAGTGTTTTTTTTCTTCTGAGAAAAATGGGTTCTTTAAATCATCAAGAGAATTTGATCGGGCAGTTACAAATTTGATTTGAGAAAATTTTGTTTTTTACATTAAGGCTTATTGGAGTTTTACAATGGTTTAATCTTGTTCCCACAGTCTTCTAAGATTGTATTTTAATGTTTCCTCTACAAATCTTCAACTCCCCATCAATGTCGAATGTTCAAAAACTGCTGTAAACAAGCTTAAACCCTTGTAAATCCCAATAAGCTTACATCCGGAAATAATTTTTTTGTCAAATCAATTTTGAACCTATCTGATCAAATTTCAGTTTATAAATTAAAAAAACTCACTTTTTCTTAGAAGAAAAAATTCTCAAAAATCCTAAAAAGTCTGAGTTAGTACGGTTCCTTGAAATTTTATGCAGATGGTTTTTATTCTAAAGATCATCATGTCAATCTAAATAAGAATTAAACGTATCTCTCGGTGTGACAAGGATGCTCTAGACCAGAATTGGAACTAGAGCATCAATGGGTTTTAGCAGGTTCTTGTCAATGACTTGATGGTCAAAAATAAGCTTATATTCCTAGCAAATAACGTCATCGGGGGCAAAGTCGAACGCCACTTCCGTCATCATATTGCAGTCTGAGAACTCTATGTTCTTGGTTCGATTTGTTTTAGTTTTTTCCAAATGGGATTTGTGAGAAGAGTTTGATTCGATTCAGTTCTTGGGTTTATGTGAAGAGAGTGTAGGAGAATCAATGTTCATAGCCAGGGGTTTAGGATTCACTATTTTTGGCAAAAAAGGAATTTTTTTAGTCTCATTCAACAAAATTTTAAAATATAAATATAAAATATTCAAAAAAGAAAAAAGAAAAATCTTTCGGGAGACTATGGTGTAAACAAGCAAGCTTAAACTTGTCAAAAACCCTAGGAGAAATCCTAAAACCCCACTGCTTCCAAAAATTCTCACCTTTTCACATTGAATTACCAGAAACAAACCTCAAATAAACTACCAATTCTTCAAGAGAAATCAAAGGAATTCAATCGAATTAGCAAGTGCGGGGGAAAAGAGAAAAGCCCATCTTTTAACGAAAAAACATAAGAATCTCCTATTTGATGTAGTAATGAAACAGTGCAATTGAGATGGAGAAAATCTCAGAAATGGGTTGTAAGATTCAGACGTGATATCACAAGAAACAAACCTCAAATAAACTACCAATTCTTCAAGGAAAATCAAAGGAATTCAATCGAATTAGCAAGTGCGGGAGAAAAGAGAAAGCCCAACTTTTAACGAAAAAACATAGGAATCTCCTATTTGATGTAGTAATGAAACAATGCAATTGAGATGGAGAAATGAGCATCCCAGAAATGGGTTGTAAGATTCAGACGCGATATCACACTTAACCAAAAACCTCAATCTTCTTGAAAGTTTTACAAAGTCAAATAGGTTTTTGTAACATCAAGAGGCATACTGAAGCAGACCCACAAGAAAGCATTTTGCTCTTCCTATAGTCATTTACATTGCACCTAAACTTTAAAGTTGCGTGAGGACTGAGGCTTATAATTTTTTATTCTTACATGGCCTTGTAGATTGAGCGTCTTTCTACCAGCTGAAATCTAGAGTATTATATACAGTAGTATCCTTCTCAAATTTTCTTTAATTGTATGTATGGTCGTATTTGAATCTAGAATGCTTATCATCTTAAAATCTCTTTCGCTATACTAAATGTATGAAATTGTGGTGGGTTTATAATTTTATACCAATAGTTCCCACCACAGAACATGAGCCAGCTTAGTTGAGAGCAAGAGATGAATGTGTCAACACCTGGTCCTAACATGTATCCAAACAGCAAATGACAAAATAAGAGTTCTAAAGTCTCTAGTAAATATCTTCATGATTGGACACTTGTATCCGAAAAATATAATACCTGAACAAATATAGTTTGACCCTATGAGAAAAGGAGAGGAACAAAAGCCCAAGCATTGGCAATAGCAGCCTCCTATCCTTCATTGTTTACTAGGTGTCTCAACAATGAACGTAATTGTCATAACGAAATGCAAACAGAGTGAAGCTCTAAAATGAACCTCAAATGGGGGGCATGCAATAGATAGGATATGTCACGCCCCGAGCCTATGAGCCCATTGGAGCAATGCAAGTCCTGGAACCCACGGAATGCAACACGTGGTTTGGTTCAATCTACTGTCAAAATAGCTAGTCTCAATCTACTGTCAAAATAGCTAGTCAATGTTGTACTTGGTTCTCAAGACCCATCATTTAAACTCTTGTAAACTCTATCAATTTTCCGATGCCGGACTATTAGTGGGGTATCTCCATAACTCAATTTTTCGTCACGACATGACAATTAGCACGTTCCAGTATCATCCCCAGGCGATGTGAACTCTAGAGGTGACTCCTACTCTCTTCTAGAGGTGGCTCCCTACACACTCACGCGGTGTAGCACTTAGTCTCACTTAGCACTTAGATCCACATTTCCGACTGACTAGCTGCTCTGATACCATTTGTTATTCCCCAGGCTTACGAACCCGTTAGCGCGATGCAAATCCTGGGATCCACGGAGTGTAACACGTGGTTTGGCTCAATCCACTGCTAAAACAGCTAGCCAATATTGCACTTGATTCTCAAGACCCATCATTTAAACCCTCTTAAACTCCATCAATTTTCTAATGTGGGACTACTAGTGGGGCATCATAGAATCTATTGAGGAATCTGATCCCAGCATCAATAACTTTATGCTGTGTTGGGATGCGGGAGTAAAGAAGGGGAAGGAAGAGAATTTTAAGTTTAACTTTGTTTGGGAGTTTTGTTGGGAGGGTAAAAAGGGGAGAGGATGGAGAAGCTTTCATAAAACTTCTATGATTTCTTTCCCCTCAAATTGGGGGGTAAAGAAAGGAAGGGAAAGAAAGTAAAAGTTATTAATACAAAAGACATCTTGACCCTCAATCATAATAAATCATTGGCTAAAATTCATTTATTTTCCTTCCCTTCCCATAATTAGAACTCCCAAATAACATAATTTAAGTTCACCTCCATTCCCCTTATAAAACTCTCAAACAAGATATTATACTTCCTCTCCCCTTCTATTTCTTTCCTTTCCCTACCTTTCTTTTCCTTTCTTTTCCTTTGTAAACTCCCAAACATAGCATTAGTGATTTGATGAGGTACAAGTATTGACATATTTCCTTTATTTCTGCAATGGGTTGAGAGTTTCAGTCACTTGCTAAATAGGATTTTAGATTATGAGATGCAGGACAAGGATATGGAACAATACAAGACACTAAATAAATTTTAATTTATCAGTAATGAATGGGCAGTCATCTAAATCAATTGTCTATATAGAATGGCGGGTGGTCCAGTACTTGATATTGATGTACATGTATATGGATAAAGGTGTTGTTTATTGTATATTTATTCTGTATGCATGTTTCTGACATAGAGGCTGTATTTCATACTGTTGTTATTTTTGCTTGATATTATTTTTTGTTGATTTATTATTATAAAAAACACAATATCATCAGAGATTACTCCATTTGTGTAAAGTAAAAAGAAATAATCTCGGTTATACAGCTAATTATTGCTTTCAAACTGGGCCTATACCATGCTTGTTAACAGAATATACAATATGCACCATATTCTTAGAATTACTAGAACTTCCACCAAAAATGCCAATCACATGTTTGATTTTGTACCGTGATGTCGTACTAGTCTCAAGTTTAATTTAGGTTTATAGCAATATGGTAGTTGATGATGCTTAGAAATCTAGGGAATGTATCATGTTGTCTCCATGTCTCAAGTCTGAGTCATGCTTCAGACCACATTCATCATGTATAATTGCTAGGCTTGCCTGAATGACCTAAGTGGCCAAGAAGGTCTTAGAATACCCATATTCTATTGATTTTATGATTATCTATATGTCATAGAGCTATTATTTTATATAGGGTAAAAGAACTGTTAGGCTTTTTGGGAATATCATATGGATAAGGATGTGGATACATGAATACTGAAAGAATGGTCAGGACACTAACATAGACTGAAGTTACTAAGAGACCCAGAGAGAGATCTTTTGAAGACCAGGAATTATTATTGGCATAGCAATCAAAGTTCAACACAAATTTCTGAATCAAAAGATCAATTCGCCTCCAATGGCGCACACCTATTAAGTGACACATACATAAGTGATAGATTTCGTACCACCATACAAGCCTCAAATATACCTAGCAAACCTACACCCGTGATAATAAGGGAATTCAGAAGAGAATAACAACGAAAAAAATTCTAGGGCTGATATAATTGAAGAATGGAACTTAAAGCAGCGAACTAACGGAATACAAAGCATGCTAGGTAAATGCCATTTGATTGGAGTTCTCAGTATGGTTTAAAAGAAGGTTGCACTACTAAATGTGTCAAAAGGGATTGATGCTTGCTTCTCCTCAAGGAACTTAATCATCCACTTGGATACTACAGAAAATGCCATCATCCACAACACTTATTCAGACATATATCTAAGTATTTTTAAGAATAGTGTTATAGGAACTTGGTTATCTGATAGAACTTGTCGGTTTTAAAAAGTTGTATATACAAACTTGCAGCTTCCTGTAGCCCCCGACATTTAATATTAAATGTTACATGTGCATATCAGAATGTTACAATCTGATGAGGGTTGTGCACTCAATACAGTGACAAAAGTTCTTCACAAGAGCAAACCATTGAATTTTCTAATCACAGAAAGCTAGTACAAATGCATGAAGACAGGAAAAAATGATACGACAGCTTACAACATAATATAACAAAAGGAAGTAAGTACCTTATTTGGACGACCATAGGAAGACTTTGCCACCGCCAGTTGCTGCAGCAAGAGATCCCAATTTATACGGGTGTGCAGCCAAATGTTGCGGCGTCAAGCTCATATGCGGGCTTTCCAAAGCCATAGTTGTTTTATTGCCAATACAAATGACATCAATTGCACCTTCCAAGTTCCCCAAAAATAAGTAGGAGTCACTCCATCCCCATACTCCTCTTGTTGAGGATACAAATTTTGCTCCTCGATTCTTATGAGGAATCATGCATTGCTCATCAAAGTTACCGCCACTCAGGATTCCAACTCTATCATCATCACTCGTAGTAGCAAGACAACTTCCAGAGGGCGAAAAATACGCAGAATTAATAGCCCTCTCATGAACAACTCTATTTAAGCACTCAGGCCGATCTCTCTTCATAAATCTCAAGTCCCATATGCAAGCCATCCCATCAGATGAACTAGTAGCCATCAAGTGAGAATTTACCAGGCTGAAATCTATAGAATTAATCCTACCACCATGCATCTCCCAAAAGCTCGAAGCTTTTCCAGCTTTCTCATCCCAAACTTTGAGCTTTCCTACTCCCTCACCAATGTACAGCGAACTAACATCCTCCGGCCACTGACAAATAGAATAAAAAGGATCAGAACCACTAGAACAAACTATAACATTCGAATTCTCATGCTCGACATCCATCAATCGAACAAATCGATCATAACTACTCGTAAAAATCTTCGCAGGCGAGGAATGATGTGCAGAAATCCCCGTAACAAGATTTGAATGCAGAGAACAAGAATACAGCCCCTTGCCATTAAAAGAATCCACGACCCAGAAGCCCAAATCCCCAACTGCGTTCCCAGCAACAACCACAGTTCGATCATTGAACGGCAAGAATCTAAGACAAGATATGATTTTGGTAAGAATAACCGCAGAATTCTCTGGCTTCAGCAACATCGAAGACCTCGGATCGAATCGGACGTTGATCAAAGGATTCAGAAGCTGAGGATTAGATGGTGATGGGGTTAGGGTTAGAGCTAAGTCATCGAGATCGGTGAATTTAGGGTATCGCTCGGGGGATTTGCCGCGGATGCGGAGGGATTGGCGGCTGGAGGACGAGGGTTTCTTCTGGTGGTGGGTCCGGCGAGGGCGGAGAGAGTGGAGGTCGGCGGCGGTGCGCTGGAGCCTGAGGGTCTCCATCATCTCGGCGTTTCGCCGGATGTTTTCTTGCCGCCGGCGCTCGTAGTCCGTTAGGGTTTCGGGCGACATTGGAGGGAGATAGAGAACCTAGGGTTTGAGATCAGTTGAGCATTACCACAAACACCTAGGGGTCGATGTTGAAGAGCCTCGTGCTGGAGCGTTCCACATTCCCAGGAGCAGTTCAAGCTATGATGGCTAATTAGCACTTGAACACTAATAATATCGGTAAGAAAATCGCTGAAGTTTGGGCCTTTCCCACACCAATAATAAATTATAATATCTTAGATTAGGACCCCAAACAAAATTTAGAATTATTTTGGAGTTGTTTGTAACTTTTGAAAGTTTTAGGGGTTGTTTATTGTTTCTGAAATGTTAGGAATTGTTTGCAAGTTGCTAAGGGTGCGTTTGTTTACCATTGCGTTTGTGTTGTTTTCATTGCGTTTTAAAAAAAAAAGAAACAAAACGCGTTTGGTTACCATTCCGTTTTTCCGTCCAAAACACTACCAACCCCCAACTTTAAACGGTTTTCTCAAAACAAGAAAAAGGTGTTTAAGGTCTGCTGTTTTCGTTTTTATTTAATATTAATATATAATATTAATATATATTAATATATATATAATATTTAATATATTAATATATATTAATAATATATATAATATATTAATATATTTAATATATTAATATAGTAAATATATTAATTTATTAATATATATTAATAATATATTAATAATATATTAATATATATTATTAATTTATTAATATTAATATATTAATATATATTAAATATATTAATATATTAATATATTAATATATTAATTAAATATATTAATATATTAATTAATATATTAAATACATTAATATACTAATTAAATATATTAATTATAATATATTAACTAATTAATATTAATTAAATATATTAATTATAATACATTAATATACTAATTAAATATATTAATTATAATACATTAATATGTTAATATATTAAATATATTAATTAAATATATTAATATATTAAATATATTAATATATTAATTAATATATTAAATACATTAATATACTAATTAAATATATTAATTATAATATATTAACTAATTAATATTAATTAATATATTAAGATATTAATATTAATTAATATTAAGTAATACTAATTAATATATTAATATTATTAAATATTAATATATTAATATTAATAAATATTAATATTAGTATATTAATATTAATATATTAATATTAATATTAATATATTGATATATTAATATTAATTAAATATATTAATTAATATTAATATTAATTAATATTTATTAATATATTAATTAATATTAATATATTAATTACTATTAATATATTAATATATTAATTAATATATTAACTAATATTAATATATTAATATATTAATATATTAATATATTAATATTAATTAATATATGATTAATTTACCTTTTTTGCTGAATATATGATTGTTTTAGAAAAACCATCTGATCCATCCGATCCAATGTGTTTTTCTAACGATTGCAAACACTTTTGGGAGAAAAACCAAACACCAATGTGTTTTTCTAGAAAAACACAACAATAAAAACACATTGGTAACCAAACGCACCCTAATATTTTGAGAGTTGTTTGTAAATTTTAAAACTTTCAGAGGTGACGGTAAAGCTTTTAGGGGTTGTGTTGTAAAACTTTCATGGAGTTATTTGCCATGTTCATAACTTTCTAAGACTTTTTGAAAATTGTTCAGGGGATTTTAATTTTCAAAAGTTTCAAGTGGATGTTTATAAAAATTTTAGTAAGTTGCTTGTAGTATTTTAAATTTTTCATCGGGATAGTTGTTATTTCACAGCTTGCATGGGCTTATTATAAATTTTCCATAGGGGTTGTAAACTTTTTAAAGTGTTATTTATAAAATTTTCAAAGGATATTTCTAAATTTCAAAACATTCAAGGAGCTGGTTGTAAAAATTTCAATAAGTTGTTTGCAAATTTTTAGAGAGCTCTTTGTAATTTGATCTTCTTAGAGAGTTGCACTAATTTTTGGATTTTCTAATGAGTGTTTATAATTTTTGATCTAAAAGGGGGTTGTTATAATTTTTATAATTAAATGGTGTTCTTCGTAATTATGAGATTTTAGGCCTTTATTTGTGTTAAATCTTAAGACATTGTTTGTAAATTTCTAATATTTCATGGGCTTATTTATTCTAGATTTTTTAGGAGGAATTGTAATTTTTGTATTTGGAGGGTTGTTCATAGTTTTGGACTTTTAAGGATTGTTTGTAATTATTAAATTTTATAGGGGCTAGCTAATAATTTTTTAATCTCAAAAAACACTTCTTATAGAAAGTAGAGATTTGATGTTAGAATTTTGATAGTTTTAATTTGACGAGAATTCTTAGATGACGATAGGATTTGAAAGGAGGGCTTTCATTATTAGAATTTACTAATTATAGATCATATGTTTTATTTATTGAGGATTTTTATATGAAGATAAATTATATATCCACATGTCAATCTCTATAAGATAGATGGGCAAGTGACAATTTTTTTGACATGTGCATATTTTTATACCTTTAAGAGTAGTTCACTAGTTTCTCTTTATATATAAAGGAGGGATTTGTCCGTGCTTGCACGGATGAGTCTTATATATAGAATAAGTAATATGAAGTGTGTAATGGAAACTAATCCTACATCATTAGCTTGGATGTGTAAAAATCTTTTTTTTTATTTTATATATTTGATGTTGGCTTCTAGAAGTTTCTTATTTAGGCATATACATGTGCTTCTAAATTGAAGTGAACAGAAAATTTTTGAACGACTACTTCTCTTTTCTATTTTTTTTATATACTCTATCTTTTTATATATACTCTATCTTTTTATGGATATAAGCATACAAATGGCTAATGTCAGTGATTATAACATATATATTATCGAAAATTAGAGAAACTTAATTGGAGTTTTTTCTTTAAATAGTTTAAAACATAAAGGAAATTAAAAAATAAGGATGTAGATGACTTTTATTTCAAAATTTAAAATTGAGCGTTAGATAGCTTACTCAACAACCTCTCCTTTACAATACTCCTCTTTATTTATAATATATATTATGAGATAAAAAGATAAATGTATTTCAAAATTTTAAAATTAAAATTAAATCGTTTAACCATAAACTCTCCTTTGTAATATCTCTTTTTTAATAAGAATTAAAAATAAATAAAAAAGGATATTAAAAATTCAAGCCCTCCATATGATCACAACATCAAAAATATTTCTTTGATGTAGGAACTATGAAGATTTAGGTAGCTAGTAATGTTATCTTTTATTGACGTTTTATTATAAAAACTTTTAAAATTTAGTATGAGCTAAAGAGTAAATTGAGTTAAACCATGCAACATGAAGCAATCAAATAAAATATCACAATTAAATAAAATATAATGACTTCACATATATTAATTAAATCTAAAACATCACCTGGCACATCACCCACAAATATCTCATTCTGGTTTAGGATTTGTCTTCTCATATATTTTAATCACCTTTTCTCCTCCTTTAGCTTACCCCTCAACAGTTTGCTCTCTTGTTTCTTCTTCAAAAGCTTCTCTTTTTTCCCTCTCCTCCTTCCTCTTCTTCACTTCTTCCCGCAACCCTCTCCTCCTCCTTAATCCTAAACCTCTCTTCATCCTTCTTTCTCAGCTTCTCTTCTTCTTCTATACTAAGCCTCTCCTCTGCTTCCTGTTAGAACTGGGGGTGAAGCCCAAACTTGCAGGCGAGCTTCTCCAGGCGAGGATGAAGCTCAGGCGAGGTCAGCGGCTGTAGGCGGAGCTCGAGATCCAGGCGAGGTCTCGACGAAGAGTTGCAGGCGAGTTCTCGTGCTGACGACTTCTCGTGCAGGCGACTTCTCGTGGCTGGCGACTTCTCGTGCAGGCGAGTTCTTCGCAGCTTCAGGCGAGATTGACTCATAGGCAGGCTCGTAGCTAGCAAGTGGGGTCGAGGCGCTCGTGACAGGCGAGCTCGTGGAGGATTTTTAGGCTATCGACAGCCTGTCGATAGCTCATCTAGGGTTTCCCTATAAAAGGGAAACCCCAGAGCCAAAACCATTGATCTCCCCTTTTCTCTCTCGCAATCTTAACCTCCTGGCGGCGGACTCAAAAACACAGCAGCGTTTTTCTTCCTCTTCTCCTCTCATGATTTTCCAGCTCACAGTTTGTTGAGGGGAATTTATTGTGAGAATATTCTCTATTAAAAGGGGTATTTAAGAAGAGGGAAATCATATTGTATCTACAGTAACAATTGTATTTATTGAGGAATCTCAAGTTTGAGATTCGTTCTTGAATTATAATTTCTTGTTGATTAATAAGAAATTTACTGTGTGGCTCCCGAGGACGTAGGCAGTTGCCGAACCTCGTTAAACTTGGTGTACTTTTATCTATACCGCGTTTCTGCTATTTTTAGGGGTTTTGCGTAGCCCGGCGGGTAGTATTCCCAACAACTGGTATCAGAGCGTGAAATAATCTAGAGAAAGTCAGATTCAAGTGGGAGCCATGGCCGTAGATGAAGGAAAAATGAGAATTAAGAAGTTTGATGGAACAGATTTCGGATTCTGAAAAAATACAGATAGAGGATTATCTGTATCAGAAAAATCTGTATCAACCACTATCAGGGAAGAAGCCGGATTCTATGAAGGTAGATGAGTGGAACCTTCTAGACAGACAAGCCCTCGGAGTTATCATATTGACGTTGACTCGTAATGTTGCGTTCAACATAGTGAAGGAGAAAACCACGACGGGTCTTATGACAGCTCTCTCAAATATGTATGAGAAGCCATCAGTCGCGAACAAAGTTCATTTAATACGGCGGTTATTCAATTCGAGAATTGTGGAAGGCGCGTCAATAGCACAACACCTCAATGAACTCAACACGGTCACAACCCAATTGAGTTTAGTTGAAATTGAGTTTGATGAGGAAGTTCGGGCATTGATACTTTTGTCTTTCCTACCAGAAAGCTGGAATGCTACAGTCACGGCAGTGAGTAGCTCGTCGGGAAGCACCAAGTTGAAGTTCGACGACGTTCGTGATCTGGTTCTTAGTGAGGAGATCCGACGGAGAGAGTCGGGTGAAGCTACAACCTCTTCAGTATTACATACAGAGTCAAGATGTAGAAATTTAACCAGAGGGAACGGACGAGACAAATCAAACTATAAAGGTAGATCAAAGGATAAGAGGTCCAAGTCAAGGAATCCAAGCAACAACTCAAAGGCTATCAAGTGTTGGAATTATGGAAAAATCGGGCATTACAAGAATCAGTGCAAGAGTGCACAGAAGGAGAAGGAGGTAAAAACAGAGGTGAATGTCACTTCCACCTCAGGAGGAGATAACGCATTGATATGCTCTTTGGAGAGCAAGGACGAATCTTGGGTGTTAGATTAAGGAGCGTCGTTCCATGCTACTTCTCAGAAAGAATTCTTCGAGAAGTATGTTTCCGGAAATCTTGGATATGTATATCTTAGTGATGATCAACCGTATGCTATTGTGGGCAAAGGTGTGGTGAAAATTAAGTTGAACGAGTCAATATGGGAGCTGAAGGATGTCAGACATATTTTCGACCTGAGAAAGAACTTAATATCCATAGGCTAGTTGGCTGGTGAAGGATACACTACGACATTCTATGGAAATGATTGGAAGATCTCAAAGGGCGCAATGACGATTGCCCGAGGTAAGAAGACTGGTACCCTGTATATGACAGCAGGTACACGTTGTTTGATCTCAGTTGTAGCAGGCAATGAGACTTTAAAGCTGTGGCACCAGAGACTCGGTCATATGAGTGAGAAGGGAATGAAAATCATGCACACAAAGGGAAAACTCACAGGACTACAGTCAATGGAGATGGATATGTGTGAAGAATGCATACTTGGAAAGCAGAAGTGAGTTAGCTTTCAAACAAGTGGCAGAACGTCTAGGAAAGAGAAGCTAGAGCTCGTTCACTCAGATGTTTAGGGACCAACCACCATCGCGTCCATTGGTGGAAAAACTACTTCGTGACTTTTATCGATGATCACTCTCGGAAAGTGTGGGTCTACTTTCTGAAGCATAAGTCAGAAGTATTTGAAGATTTCAGGAGATGGAAAGCTATGGTCAAAAATAAGATCGGTCTGAGAATAAAGAAGCTCAGGACCGACAATAGCGGTGAGTGTAGATACTAAAAAGTGCTAAGAAATGAAGGAGAGTCTAACATCACTACAAGCACGACGAAGGTCGTCACAACGATGAACCTCAGCCTCAATTCATGAAGTCTGGCAAACAAACCTCGTCAGGCGAACGAATCTCGTCAGACGGACGAACCTCGTCTGGCAAACGAACCTCGTTAGGTGGACGAACCTCGTCAGACGGACGAACCTCGTCTGGCAAATGAACCTCGTTGGCAAACGAACCTCGTCAGGCGGACAAACCTCATCTGGCAAACGAACTTCGTCAGGCACCATTTCAAAGGGCTACATTAAATGAGGGTTAATAACCAATAACTCACCCCTTTAAGGAGAGTTAATGACCACTAACTCATCTATTTAAATGGGAGTTAATGACTATTAACTCCCTCATTTAAAGGGAGTTAAAGCCTATTAACTCACTTCATAATACTCCCAAGCCTATAAATAGGCATAATCAACATGAAAGAAGAGGGGATTTAGAGGCTAGTCAAAAAGCCTATCTCTCCTCCACTCTCATGGATCTTCATAGATCACTAGCTAATCATTTGGCCTTAGAACATGGAAGCTCATAACGAGCATGACGAGGGTCATTACAATGATGAACCTCGTCTCAAACAACAAAACTTATTGTTGGAAACATGATGTGAAGCTCGTCATTGGAAACGAGGTTCGAATCTCATCATTGGAAATGAGATTTGACATCAAAGACAAAGCTCGTCATTGGAAACAAGGTTCGGATCTCATCATTAGAAATGAGACTTGACATCAAAGACGAAGCTTATTATTAAAGAAGCTCACGAGGCTCGTCATGCAGCGAGGCTCGACATCAAAGACGAGGCTTGCCATGCAGTGAGGCTTGACATCAAGGACGAGGTTTGCCAACGTAGTGAAATTCGTCACCCACATTAAATCAGGCTGTAACAGCCACGAAGACCCAGTCAGCCACGTGGGCTAGATCCAAGGAGTCAGTTATGCCACGACTCCACGATTTTAGCGTATCAGTTACGCCCACGACTCCACGATTGTAGCACGTTGGTTACATGCTCAAACTCCTATAACTAGCCTCGAGCAGCTATTACGAGGAGACGAGACTTTGGCCTTCGATACTCGGACATAGAGATCTTTGGCTATCATGAGAAGAGAAATCGACGTTTGTATTCTCATGTTCTAACCTACGTCAGAAGCTCTTGTGATCTTGTTCTGATCGTCAATGGAAAGCAATCTCGACTCAAGCATCAAGGAAGCATCCTTTTGCCACCAATAACCCACGTTAAATAAGGAGAAGCTGAATCAATCTTCTCTTCATCTGTAATCGAGAGAGTGTGTGAGTGATTATAAGGGTTTTGTACCAAGTGATCGAACCCAATTTTCTTAAAACAAGAGAATCAATCAATCCAACATAAATTTTTTAACCCTACAGTGAGTATGAAGACACCGGATTCAAGAAGTTCTGTTATGAGCACAGGATCAGAATAGAGAGAACCATGTCCGACACGCCTCAGCAAAATGGTGTAGCTGAGCGGATGAACCGAACGTTAACAGAGAGAGCCAGAAGCATTCAAGTACAATTAGGCCTACCGAAGTAGTTCTGGGCAGAAGCAATTAACATAGTAGCTTACTTGATCAACCTAGGTCCATCGGTTCCATTGGAGCACAGAATACCAGAGGAGGTATGGTGCGGGAAGGAGGTAAAACTCTCACATCTTAAAGTTTTCGGTTGTGTAGCTTACGTGCATATTAGTAATCAAGGCAGGAATAAGCTTGATCCCAAGTCAAAGAAATGCACTTTCATCGGCTATGGTGAAGATGAGTTCGGCTACCGCATTTGGGATAACGAAAACAAGAAAGTGATCAGGAGCAGAGATGTGATATTCAACGAGAAGGTGATGTACAAGGACATGCACAAGACAGATGACTTAGAGAGTGAATCATTTATAGATGCAGATGTTGTTCCAGGTAACCTCTCGAAAGAACCCAATGCAGAGGGTCCTCAGCCAGAAGAGCCTGTTGGACAAGAAGGTGTGCAGGAGCCCGACGCACCAGCTCCGATATTAAGAAGAACTTCTCGTCCTCCTGTACCCAACAGGAGATACATGGACTATCTGTTGCTGACAGATGGTGGGGAGCCTGAAAGCTATGATGAAGCTTGTCATGGCGGAGATGCGAGCAAGTGAGAGCTTGCCATGAAAGATGAGATGAAGTCTCTCATATCAAACCAGACATAGGAACTACCTGAGTTGCCCACGGGTAAGAAGGCACTCCACAACAAATGGGTGTACCGGGTGAAAGAGGAGCATGATGGTTCCAGAAGATATAAAGTCCGACTAGTTGTTAAAAGTTTCTAGCAGAGAGAAGGAATTGACTACACCGATATTTTTGCTCCCGTGGTGAAGCTAAATACTATCAGGATAGTGATGAGTATTGTAGCAATTGAAGATCTTCATCTCGAGCAGTTGGACGTGAAGACAGCGTTGTTAGGTCTCATGTTATGAGCCTATATCTTCTAATCTTGTTTTGATGATTACAAACAATTCCTAATATTGTTTGTCTAGTGTTTATGTTTCCTATTAGGTATTCTAGACAAACAATGAGTTGGAGGATGGATGGAATTGCGCATTCACGATCATATCCAATGGAGGTTGGCGGAGTAGTGGTTGAAGCATTGCATTCAAGTTAAAGATCCAAGATCCCGCTTCATCCGCATGTGTACCAAGTTGAGCTACAATGAAGATCAAGATAGCTTGGGTAATTTAGTTTAGGTTTTATATTATGTGTGTTAGTACTTTAAGCTCAATTATATACACACATACACATTTCGTTTTGGTTTTTGTATATATATATAGTTATATATATATATATATATATATATATATATATATATATTTTGGTTTGATTTTGTAGATATGAAACAAATATATATTCATATATATGTTCATATGTTTCATATTCTATCATATTTATATACATACGTAATTTTGTGAAAATATTGTCTTATTAGTTTATAGACTTCAATATCAGTTTACACATGTTTTACTAAGTCTATAAAAACATTTCACAAAGTTTCAAAAGTTGGTTTATGTCAAAACATCAAAATTCAAGTATCTCATATTTTTATGTTTTGAACATATTTGTAAAATGATGAGTTTTCACTTTTGGGGAATGCAATTCCAAAAATTCTTTTTGTAACATGTTCATTAACATGTTTATAATGATTTCCCAAAGTTTTACATTTTTTTGAATTTATTTGATATTTTTATACCCTATTTTAAGTTGACATGTACTGTTTAAAACAGGCTGTGTGCATGTCATGAGTCGACTCATGAACAGTGACGAGTCGACTCATAAACTATTGTGTAGTTTTCATTTTGCTTCTGATGAGTCGACTCACAAACATCATGAGTCGACCCATCAGGTTGAGTCGACTCATGCCTGTCATAAGTCGACTCATAATCTATGCTGGGATGTGTGTTTTGTTTCTGCTGAGTCGACCCATGACTTCATGAGTCGACCCATGCATGATGAGTCGACTCATGAATTTTATGAGTCGACCCATAAGTTGGTTTTTAGCCTGTAACGGCTACTTATGAGTCGACTCATAAAAAGTACGAGTCGACTCATAACACTATAACGGCTAGTTTTCCAGCTTTGTTTATTTTAATATTTTTAAGGGTTTTTGTTGGGTTCTTGGGGTTGTTTCATGAGCCTATAAATACCCCATGCCCTCATACTTCAAAAACAACTAAGAGAATTGTTTTAACAAGTTTAAGGGTGTTTTGTGTTTGTTTAAAAGAGTGTTTAAGGGTTTTGTTTGTGAAGCAAATTTCACAAGAGCAAGTGGAGATCATCCTTTGGTGTTTGAACATTCATTCTTCTCCCTCTCTCTTGTCATCTATAGAGAAGTTTCCTTAAACTCAATTCTAGCATTTTATAAGTTTGTTCTTAATTTCATAAGCTAGATTTCATATTGAGTTTATATTGTTTTATCTCTTTGTTCACACACAACCTATTGAGCTTATTGTATTTACATTCATAGTATAAATTTGGGTTGTGGGGTTTGTGATTTAGAGTTGTGCTTAATTGAGTTCTCACCCATTGTAGAGAACAATTTATTTGTTGTGAGCTTTCATTGTGAGATCACTTGTATTACACTAGTACACCAAGAGGAGTGTGTGGTGAGAGACGGGGTTGTCCCAAGAGTAGTGGCGTCGGTAGCCTAGAGAGAGGTGATAATTCCGAGCACTTGAGGGAGAGAGACCAACACTTGAGGTTGTGATTAGTGTAGTTACATTGTGTGGATTGTAGAGTTTTCGGTTAGCTAGAAAACCGAGTGTGTAGAGAAGTTCCGGCTTCCAAACCGGGTGTGATAGTGGAGATCTCCTCGAGGTGAGGAGCGGGGACGTAGGTCAGGCGGACCGAACCTCGTGAACATATCTTTTGTTTGTGATTGCTTTGGCGTTCATTTATATTCGTGCTTATTGTTTATATCGCCTTCGTAAATTGCTTGTTTATATTGTCCACTATATTGTTTCACCCTTGTTTATATTTGTATATCCTTGCTCACATATTGTTCATAAGTTATTTGCTAGGATATATTTGCTAATTAGTTTTTAAATTGGCATAAATCGGATTAGATTAGCATAAACCCTATTCACCCCCCTCTAGGGTTCCTTCCTAGTGGCATTAGGGTACTTTCAAGCGTTTCTTCACGGTGATTTAGAAGAGGAGATATACATGCACCAGCTAGAAGGCTTCTCAGAAGAAAAGAAGAAGAACTTGGTGTGCAGACTCAAGAAAAGCTTATATGGCCTGAAACAAGCCCCAAGACAGTGGTACAGAAAATTTGATGACTTAAGGAAATTTGATGGCTTCATACACAAGGAAGGTTTCCAAAAGTACAACGTCGACCATTGTTGCTACTTCAAAAGATATCAATCCAGTTATATCATCCTACTGCTGTATGTTGATGATATGTTGGTTGCGGGTGCAGATATGGAGGATATCAGGAGTTTGAAGCAGCAGCTGTCAAAAGAGTTTAACATGAAGGACTTGGGTCCAGCGAAGAAGATTCTTTGAATGCAAATCACGAGAGATAAGAAGAGAGGTCTCTTGCAGTTATCTCAAACGGAGAACATCAACCGTGTTTTACAAAGATTCAACATGGGCGACACCAAGCCAGTGAGCACACCCTTGGCTAGTCATTTTCGCCTATTGAATGATCAGTCTCCTCAGTCAGAAGAAGAGTAAGAGAGTATGGCTAAGGTTCCTTACGTCTCAGCTATCAGAAGTTTGATGTACGCAATGGTCTGTACGAGACCAAACATTGGCCATGCAGTGGGAGTAGTCAGCCGGTTTATGTCGAATCTAGGAAAAGCTCATTGGGAAGCGGTCAAGTGGATTCTGAGGTATCTACGAGGTACCACACAGAAGTGTTTGCACTTTGGTAAGGGAGAGGTAGAAGTGTAAGGGTACGTAGATGCAGATTTCGGCGGCGAAGTCGATTATCGAAGAAGCACCACCGGCTATGTATTCACTGTTGGAACTACAGCTGTTAGTTGAATGTCACAGATACAGAAGATTATCACTCTTTCCACTATAGAAGCTGAGTATGTTGCAGTGACTGAAGCCAGTAAAGAGATATATGGCTTCTGGGTTTGTTAACAGAGCTGGAATTCAAGCAGGAGAAGAATGTTTTGCATAGTCAGAGTGCGATTCAATTGGCTAAGAATTCCACATTTCATTCTAAAACGAAGCATATTACGCTTCAGTACCACTTCATCAGATCCCTGTTGGAAGATGACGTGTTGAAACTGGAGAAGATTCCAGGAAATAAGAATCCAGCAGATATGTTAACAAAAATGGTGACCGTTCAGAAACTGAAGTTGTGCGCAACTTCAGTTAGCCTTCATGCACAGGTGATGAGGGCAGAGTCACACGGGAAGAGGAGCTTGATGAGATAGCCTGTTGACGACGGTTTGGTCTCCAAGTGGGAGATTGTTAGAATTGGGGGTGAAGCCCAAACCTGTAGGCGAGCTTCTCCAGGCGAGGATGAAGCTCAGGCGAGGTCAGCGGCTGCAGGCGGAGCTCGAGATCCAGGCGAGGTCTCGACGAAGAGTTGCAGGCGAGTTCTCGTGCTGGCGACTTCTCGTGCTGGCGACTTCTCGTGCAGGCGACTTCTTGTGGCTGGCGACTTCTCGTGCAGGCGAGTTCTTCGCAGCTGCAGGCGAGATTGACTCATAGGCGGGCTCGTAGCTAGAAGGCGGGGTCGAGGCGCTCGTGACAGGCGAGCTCGTGGAGGATTTCCAGGTTGTCGACAGCCTGTCGACAGCTCATCTAGGGTTTTCCTATAAAAGGGAAACCCCAGGGCCGAAAGCATTGATCTCCCCTTTTCTCTCTCGTGATCTCAACCTCCTGGCGGCGGACTCAAAAACGCAGCAGCGTTTTTCTTCCTCTTCTCCTCTCATGATTTTCCAGCTCACAGTTTGTTGAAACTTGGCATGGAGAACTTTGGTGGTCTGGTTTAAGTGTGCCACTTTGTGGTGTTGAGCGGAATTTATTGTGAGAATATTCTCTATTAAAAGGGGTATTTAAGAAGAGGGAAATCGTACTGTAGCTACAGTAACGATTGTATTTATTGAGGAATCTCAAGTTTAAGATTCGCTCTTGAATTATAATTTCTTGTTGATTAATAAGAAATTTACTGTGTGGCTCCCGATGATGTAGGCAGTTGTCGAACCTCGTTAAACTTGGTGTACTTTTCTCTATACCGCGTTTCTGCTGTTTTTAGGGGTTTTGCGTAGCCCGGCGGGTAGTATTCCCAACACTTCCTTCCTGCTTGCGAGTGCTTCTTGCATCTCTCTCACGTGCTTCGGCAACTCCTTATCATCAACAGGCCTCTCCCTTCTTTGCTGCAGCTTTCTTCTCCTTCTCTTTCTTTTTCATGTTCTTCTTCATCGCTGTAGACTCAATTGCATCTGGAGCTTCTCCATCTGGAGCTTCTCCTTCCTTATCAGCATGAACCTGCACTGGCTATTCGACAGCCGGTGGTTGGCCCGTCTCACCAATCTCGGTGAGGGACCTATCTGAGCCGTCCTCCTCTCGACCCATCGCTAATAGAATGCGTCTGCTCGATTGAAGCTGCAGTGTAGGGAATTGAGGTTCGGACATGGAAACCGTTATTTATACAGATGAGCGAGGAAGGAGGAAGTGTGAGAAAGTACAAATATAACTAGCTAATAATGTAGGCTAATTACAATCCAAGGTTTAGAAGCCAAGTCATGATGAGACATGCTAATTGCAGGATGTTATCTCAAAATATTCTTGCATTCAAAAATTACATGGCAAATTCTCAAATCGGTAGTGCCACTTTGAGGGGAGTTCCCTCCATCAACTACTACTTCTGCAGCGCGCAAGTCTTATATCTTGTCGGGCAAATTTACACTGAAATATCCTAAGGTTTGCCAAAGTTACAAGAAAATACCCTAACTTTCCTACCAGTGCAAATAAATACCCTAAGCTTCCCAAAAGTTTCAGCCATTAAAAAAGGGGTGATGGCATTAATTTTAGGCACTAAATGACATTATGGCTTCATAAAAAAAAATAAAAATAAAAAAAAATAAAAATACCACTGTAATAAAACTCCCACCATAGTAAAAACCTCACTTTCTTACAATTTTCCAACTATGAATTTGATCTCATAATCTTAGGGACCTTAGATTTGAAGTAATTAAGAATCTAGAGTAAATTATTGTAGAAGAGTTTCTTACCAAATATTCCAACGTAGAAAATAGAAATTTCAATGATAAAACCCAATGCAAGAAAATACCAAACTTCATTCATTTCATTCAAATCAACATGATACTTTTGAGAAGCTTAAGGCATTTATTTGCATGGGTAGGAAAATTATGGTATTTTCGTGCAAGTTTAGCAAACCTTAGGTTATTTAAGTGTAATTTACGCTATTCTGTCTCACTAATGTACGCTTGGATCCTATAAAATATCACCTGATTCCCCATGAAAAAGGAAAAAAAAAAAAACAGTGACAATATGCAACTTAGAAAAACCAAACTGCAAAAGGAAAGTGGTTCAATGCAATAAAACCTCCTAACTGTACTTCTATGCAAAGTTTTTTTTTATTTGTTTTAAAACTAACATGGTCAAAATTCTCTCCTGCCTCTCTCAAAATCCCAGCCCATGTTAACTCGATTCAGAAATCAAAGAGACCAAATCTGAGAATCTCCAGCTGATGAGATGAT
Source organism: Asparagus kiusianus (assembly GCA_022839385.1). NCBI lineage: Eukaryota > Viridiplantae > Streptophyta > Magnoliopsida > Asparagales > Asparagaceae > Asparagus > Asparagus kiusianus. Next base: position 128,769 of record BQKN01000580.1, read on the forward strand.
GCTTCGGAGACTCGCGTCTTCACTCTCTCCATGGTCCTCTTCTCCTTCTAGATCCCTTCTCCATCAACATAAGGTCACTCTTTCCCCAACTCCATTTTTTTTGTCCCTCGATTTGGATATTGTTTTTTTGTCGTACGTGCATCTTATCGAAAATTTTCGAAATATTTTGAGTTCAGAATAGGAGAGAGATCAATTAGTTAGAAGGAATATTTATACTCTAGTTTAGAATGAATAGTTGTTCAACAATGCAGCCAAGGTGTTTGAGATATTGACTATGCAAAATAGATTGCAAATTGAACTAGATCCTGAAACCTAGTTTGGCCCCATCGGAAGACTATGGAGATACTTTGGGATGCTTTTTTGTCTCGAGGACTAAATTCTGTCGAAATTATGTACGAAACATTTGCAATGCACATAAAAATGCAAATATGAAATTGTTATTGTGGACATACCTCTGCCTGTATGTTTCAGTTATAGAGAAATCTCCTGCTTTTCTTTCAAATCTCACTGCTGGATATTGCTAAATTCGTTCAGACTAAGAAACTTGTAAAGACCACCTCTACCTTTTGGGAAGTCTAAAGCACAAAGATGTAGTTTTTAACTCGTTAAATTTGTCATATTTATCATGTTTACCTAGGTGAGCATGTACAGTTATAATATTGTGAACCACACCTGCACTTTACGTGCATTTATCCACTTCGAACAAATTTCTACCTTTCGATAATTTGTTTGTTTTAATTTCCTCCTGTTATCAGGATGCTTGTCATTTTTATGTTTGTCCCATCTGCGTTCCTTTGCTTCAAACAATCTCTTATATTTTGATCATGTTTTTTAATACTTTGAATGCAGGTACCATCAGGATTGATGTTCGAGGAACTCTTCATGACGGAAATTGTTAAGCTGGTATGCATGAATTATTCTTTCTCATGCGATGGATAGTGATGAGAACCATAACTTTGTTTTCCTTGCTCGTCAAAGCTTCTAAGAGATAATCAAGGACGTATGCTAGGATGTTGTTTTCTACAACAGAACATTTTGGATTATATTTATTGGTGTTGTATTACGTGAAAGTTAATTTACTTATTCTACATAATATTTTTTCTCTCTTGTTCTTTCTCACACACTTGAAAGTAATTTATTTGTTCTGCATGAATACTATTTCTTTCTTTCTTGTTCTCTCTCACACACATGCACACATAATCTCTCACCCATTTTCTTTACTCAATCTATTTCTCTTCTCCCTTCATGCAGGCAAAGGTAGGCGATGCTTCTAAGTTGAGGACTTATTTTATAACTTTCGTCTTGGGTAAGCTCTGATATCGTATGAGGCCATTCAGCTTTTCAGTTAAAACATCAATTGAACTGTAATAACATGATCTCCTTCTAATTTGTGATGCATATTTTCATCAAGTCTATAACATAAGAATAAGAATATATGATATGGGAGAGTTCGCAAATGATAAACGAGCAGGATGTGGGAAATGATAAATGAGCCCTGTTCCTTGGATCTAATTTCATGCTTGAAGCTTCTTAAGGATGAAGGATATTTACTCTGGGAAAATAGAAATTCTGGCTAATCATATATATAGTGATCCCAAAGGAACTGTAGTTATGCTTTTTACGGATAGACTTTAATTTATGCATACATCACATGTGTGCATACCATCATGATTTTATCCGTGCTGCTTATCGTTGAACAAACTGAAGTATGAAAGACCATTGTTTGAGATTTTCGACCCAGTCATGATGTGTCAGTTCATCAGACAATTGGCTTTCTTTTTACAAGAGAGTGTGCTGAACTACTCCATGCATTGGTTTCTCGACATTTCAATAGTATCAAGAATATATTTATGGTTTCTTGATACTTCAATAGTATCTATTTTGAAGACTTGTATTACATATCTGGGTGACAAAAAATATTCATTTATGTTGCTGTGTCCAGAGATCTGAAAGAAATAAAGTTGTCCATTTTTTCTTGTAACCTAACTAATTCCTATTCCTATTAGTGAAAGACTGAATGATCCTCACTTCGTTATTTTGTAGATCCATTTGCTTTGTGTTTCTTCATTAGTGTGAAATGAAGGTCTACTCCTGAATATTACTTCCTTGAATAAATATTGCCATGCTTTTGCTTCTTTTGGTATTGTTGGATTTTTCAAACTTTGCGAAACTTTGTGTTTCAGGTGGTCCTGGAAGTGGAAAAGGCACCCAATGTGCAAAAATAGCTGAGACCTTTGGATTTACACACTTAAGTGCTGGCGAGTTGTTGAGGAACGAGATGTCATTGGACAGTGAAAATGGGTATATGGTGATATTGGTCTGTTATTTTTCAGCTTTTGATATGAGATTGACTAAATGTAAGCTGCATGCATTTACTAGCTGTTGGAATGTTGGTTTGCAGAGTAATGATTCATGATACTATAAGGGAAGGACGGATTGTTCCTTCAGAAGTAACAGTCAGCTTGATGCATAAAGCAATTGTATCAAGTGAGAATCATAAAATTCTGATTGATGGGTTCCCCAGAAGTGATGAAAACCGTATTGCTTTCGAAAGGATAGTAAGAATCTTTCCTCACATGTTGTTCATATTATTGTTTTAAGTTTTGCTACATATTCTTATCTGGTCATTGTTCCTTTCTCTTTTTACACCCTCAATGTTTTGCCTAAACAGTTGTAAGAAGAAGCCTTTTAGAACTAAGTTGTGTATTGCAGTAAGAGAACCCAGACACCATGCAAATATTTGAGGGAAACTGTAGATTGTTTTAGGTGAAGTGCTCTGACTCTGTTTTATTGTTTGACCAGTTACTTGATAAAAAATCGAGTTAAGCTGTGAAATGTCTGTTGTTGTTTCTACTCCTGACATAGATATCCTACTCACTATGGGCTTCGATGTGTATTATATTTAGGCCACATTTGTTTTTAATCCCCGGACTGGGGGGTATTGTATTCCCTGGACCATAGTACCGGGATTGTGTTACTCTGGGACTATTTTAGTCCAATTCAATGTTTGTTTTCGCATGGACTAACACACGGACTAAGTTAAAATAGTCATATCTAGTATTTATTTTTAGGGGGGTTATTACCGTTTGGTTTAGTATAATTATCAGAACGTCCTTACCCTCAAGTCAACTAATATTGTATTCATGCATATGTATTGGAAAAAAAGGCATGAACTTGTTTAACAAATAGACATACCAGTATACCTACTTATAGATGATACAATAAACATTCATTTAACAAAGTGCTGTTCTGAAAAACTAAACATAGTTAAACATGAAATTAGATGTTAGTACTAATTAAAGGCTCTCATCAATTTCAACCATTTAGGCAAATAAGAATTCATATTCTTTTCCTTATGCAAAATCTGATCCTTTTTCAGTTTACTTGATAATTTAATATTATAGTTAACATAAGAGTGCAAGTTGAGCACACGCTAGGGCATCAAGAAATCAATATGCGCATGAATCGTTGTTTACATGTATTAATCTGTAAATTTTCCATTTCTTCACATTAACTTGAAGAACAAAATGTTCATAGGCAGTTGGATTTCTTTGTCATAACTTCAAGCTTGAAGGGACCTGTAGGGATGCATTGATGGTGTGTCAAGCTACAATTTCATACGGACAACTTTAAGCTAAGAATGTGACTCCATTGAGATCAAAATCTCGCAAAAACAAAAGGGCACAGAAGAAATAAAAGTAGTGGAAGAAAAACCGTGGAAAATTTATTGCAGAAAAAAATTGTTGAAGTCAAAATGGGCATGGGCATTTTTGTCAAAAAACTTAATCTCCCTTAGATAATTAGTACCTGTATTATAAATGTGGGGTGGGTTGTGTTTATCTTAGTCCCCTCTTTGGGGTATTAAGTAGTCACTCCTTAAAAATAGTCCGGACCGGATAAACCACAAACATGAGCTTAAATGGGTAGGTCTAGATTATTTTAAAATAGTACCCTCACTATCAGAAAAACAAACATGGCCTTAGAGACATGGATTCAAGAACTCATGCATATGGTTATCTTTCTGTGTTCTAGTTTCCTACTTTTAGTCACTGTGATGCCCACTACGATTCACTCTGAAATTAGCTTCGTTATCAAACTTTATGGTCAATTTGGGTTCCGTAGTTGTCCCCATGTGATGGATAAAACTTGTTTTTTTGCTTAATAACTGTGAATATTGTTATATAACTTACGTTAAGGATTCTTATTATTCAAATTAGAAATTGTCACACGTGAGTATACTAAACTACAGAAACATTCCAAGAAAACCCCGATTTCAAACCATGTGGGCCTCCATGGTGGAAAACATGTCATCTAGAATATGTTGATAAAGAAACTTATGAATCCACATGAGCTAGAAGAGCGGCAGAGGAAGAAAAGACTGATCTCAGCTAGGTCAAACCTCTTTTATATGGGAAACTTAATCTATAAATAAAGGTCAACTGCGATCAGCAAGTAAGGTCAATAACCTATCTATTTGGGCTAACAACAGTGCTACGACAACCTAGTTACATGTCTTCCTGTTTATACGCAGCCTCATGTCATGTAAAAATTTGTAGGAAAGGTAAAGTTTCTTTCAGTTATATATGCCTGTGTCAAGATGTAACACATACCAAGTATTCTTCATGATGCATATGACTTTTGTTGGGTTTTCTTTTACAAATGAATCATTGCTTCGTGATATATATTCCCATCATTTAGTTTCGTGAACTTTTGGACACTTATGCCGCTTTTCCCCCCTCATTTGAGTGTGTGTATTAGGATTTCAACTTCTGTGTGAATACCCTAGTGGAAAATAACCTTTATGTATTTTAAAATGAGAGAGATATCTGTAAGTTTTTAAAAGCTATTGGCATTCTGGCATGCTTATTCTGGTCGTGTTTATTGCTTGTTGGGCAATTATCTTATTATTTATTCCCTTAAATGATATTGCAGTTATGATCTTATCTGATTTGTTTGTAGGTTGGAGCAGAACCAGATCTTGTGGTTTTTTTTGACTGTCCTGAAGAGGAGATGGTGAAACGAGTTTTATGCCGAAATCAGGTTAAGCAAGCCAGCTTGCAAGCTTAAAGATAAAAATCTCAGATTTTTGTTTTTGCCTTCGAGTTTATCATAATATTTGCACACATTGTCCAGGGGAGAATTGATGATAATATCGAAACAGTAAAGAAACGTCTCAAGGTGTTCAACGAATTAAATCTTCCTGTTATTAATCATTACTCTGGCAAGGGGAAGGTTCATAAGGTATTTTGAAACATATTTTGTACAATTTTTTTATATTGCTGACTATTGCATTATCATCATAGGTCTTCAGCATATACAGCTCTGGATCGATTTCAATCTGTGTGTTCTAGAATGTCTATATGGATATTCCAGGGCAAGCAGCAACAACAAAAACATGTTGATCCCAATTATTTGGAGTCATGTACAGAAAGTTTTATTTCTTCATTAGTTTTGAACTATGTCCTATTTTCAGATTCAATTGAATCATAGTTGCACGATTCCCTAGAACTCCCCCTTGAACCATTATACAGTTCATGCGAACCGATTCCCAGTACATTTACGAACTGATTCCCTCTGATACACGATTTGGTTCCCCAAAATTGATATACCATTTACAAGTATGTGGGTGTAAAGCCCCTTTAAAATGTGCATGCACAAGACGCAATGCAATGTGCACAATCAAGTGGAGGGGGTGACACAATAGAATATATGATTCCACAACGTTACTGTAACTAAATATCTATGTTAATAAAACGTGAAATGAAACTGTGATCCCTACACGAACGATGTAAAAAAGAAAAACGGAACTGAAAAAAGGCCCACCTCCTTAAAAAAGAAGCATTGAAGAATTTTGTATGAAAAAATATTGAAATGCATAATTAGCTTTCTAGTTTTCTACTACACTTTGAAAATTTGTAATGCACCCAAAGAGAGATTTACAACATACTCCTAACCAAACTTTCTAAGTGGCAAATTGTGTCCCTGAATTCATACCATGACCCGTTACGTATTGCCAATGTTTTAAATATCGGTTATCGAAAATATATCAGATGGCCAAAATTTATATCGGATCCTAGTTATCGGAATATATCAGGGATAAAAATAGTAAAAATCGGAGTGTTACATCAGATGCTGAGCATATATAATATAATGTCTTAAAAAGTAATCTAAGCACATTTAATAAAACATAAACATACTAATATGTAAATAACACATGTTTAGGATCACTTATCAATTGTTTTTGTTTAGTGGAAGCGAAATAGAATAGGATAGTATTGTTTTTGTTTAGTATATGCGGGTCGAATATGGAAAAAATAGGGGTTTTTTGTCTCCAAATGCGAACTAGTTCACTTAGAATGTAAATTGTAGAAAATCGGGTGATTTTAACCCACGAAAAATCGGCCGCTTTATCGGATTTACACCGATATATTGGGGAAAATCGGCTCAAAACTATATACGATATATTTTTGCAAAAATCATATCGGCCATAGCCCAAACCCTATATATCGGGGATAAATCGATAAACCCGGCCTATATTTAAAAATTGTGTATTGCGTACTGTGTAACTATGCTTTGAATAGTTAAAGGATCATCTTGAACAGACTTGTATTCTAAGTTTCAGTACTAGGAAAATTAGCCCTGTTTTTAATTTTTTTCTGTTTATTTGCAAAGCAGGTAGCTCGAAGGATTTTGTATGTAATTTGTTCCCGTTAACCCTCAATCTGTGAGATGACATGGCAATGTTTTGTGTTGCTACGAAACTTGGACTAATTTCACAGTTAGCATCCTAGTTCACATTGTAGAATGTTCATGCAATTTCTTTTATGTAGGTTTTCTGTCTAGCTTGCTTGTTTCTTTTTTCTGTCTAGCTTGCATATTTCTTTAGGAGACAATTTTTCTTATTTTCTTGATGCCTATAGACTATAATCATCATGATCCCTTTTTATAACTAGGTTGACCTTAATGAATCTCATGATACTGTTGGCTTCCCTTCGTTAACATATCAGTACATTACGTTTCAGTTAAGAGTTGCCTACTGTTGTTGTCCCCCTTAACTGATCAATTTTCCAGTATTTTTTAGTACCTAAACTGACAGGGTTTTGTATCTGATATGTAGTTCCTTCCCTTTTAGTTAACAATTTATTCTGAAAATGTATGCCCTGCAATTGTGGGTTTTCTTCATGTATTTTTAGGAAAAGTTTCTTTCTTATTAGTCCATCTTTAATCCATGGGCTGAATTTTTTTTTCTTTGCAGGTCAATGCAGTTGGAACTATGGAAGAGGTTTTTGAAAAAGTCCGCCCAATTTTTGCTGCTTTAAGGTATTGACATTCATTATGCTGTGTGTTTCAATGCTGTCCAGTAAGGTGTATTAGTTTGATCACTAAGTCGCAGTTAGCATATGGAGCATCACATAACTATTCGGTGTTATAGTTATGTAGGATAACGTTGGATGTAGGGAACTTTCGCTAGCTTTGTAACAATTGGAGTCAATTTACGCACTTTTTTTTCTTTTACCTTTTCCTGTATCCTTTATCTTCGAATCTTTTGTTGCTCACATTGAGAAAAAATGTCAATTTGGATATAGTGTATATACCTGCAGTCTATATCTTGCACATTATTCCGCTATGTCAAAATTTAGTCGCCTCATTATGATTTATCTGATTCTGACAAGTTTTATTTTTTTAATTACTTCTATTAAATTTCACTGGAATTTTAATGTGGTAGACCTGAATAATGAACCATATGAGGATAAATGGAGGACTGAGATGTAAGTAGCAAAATGCAACAACAACAAGAAGATGGACTAATGGTATGGAAGTAGGAATAAACTTGGTGATTTTTTTTCCTCCCCTCTGTAAGCAACAGGTTGTGAGATCTGTGAGGTAGTTATTTTGAGAGGAGGTTATTGGAGGCAAACCTGGCAAACATAAGACCAAGAAGCTAGCTAGGAAAGTCGACTAATTTCATCTATAGGGATGTTTCTGTACAAGGTGGCTAAGAATATATCATACTTAATAATCATCAAATTATGCGTGGTACCAAGGTATTCCTCAAAAAGAGACCAGATGAGTAGATTACAAAACATTATGTTCAATTCATTTTACGGGTAAGAATATGGGGGGTGCAATGCAACCCTGATGCAATTTGACCTTCCGCACGGTGTAGGTACCTGAATCGGATGTGACTTGGACTTGCTTTATTAAGTGTATCCTAAGTTATCAATATCAAACTACCAAGAGCTGTATGATGAAATATTTGCTATTGGTCGAAAAAAATATTTATTTTTATCCATCATAGACCCATCTTACCTTTTCTTGAAATATCTATAGTTGCTATTCTTTAGCATACATATTGTGTAAAGGATAAAATGGTAAGAAATAAATACAAAAAGAAACGTGGGATCCAAGACTATATTTGTGAAGGAAGCCACTTGCTCATAATTCATAAATTTCTTTTTTTTGCCACAGGTGCTAACAGCCAAAGCTGACGATCACTCGAAAGACATGAAAGCTGCAAGGGCTCCTAGTTTTTTAATGGGAGATTACCCTCCTTGTTAGCTTTAAAACTTACTATTCACATTTGTATTGCTGGGGAAGGCTGGAATTAATGTATCCAAACAACAGGTTTTCCATGTTCCATGTGTTGCCTGCAAACATATGATATGTTGAGTTCCCAAAGAAATTAGGAACGGATAGTACATCTGAAGCATAAGCTCAGGTTATGACGTGCATTTCTAGGGCACACTGGGCATTTGCAGTGGTCGGTATAAGCATTTTATTTCAATGACTGTACTCGCCCTTTTCAAGCTGCGGATACACGTCTCCTATACTGCAATTGAAATGCAGCAATTTTCCTGAGTGAAGAAGTATACGCTATTTTTTTTACCAGTTTCATTTGCATCATTCTTTGATTTTGATTATTTTTCATCTATTAGGGATATTTTACTGCTATAGGTTGCAAACACTCTACAAATCATGGGCTTCTTAGCGTAACCTTGTAACGACTTCCAACCAAACTGTTGTATTAATATCAATTATTCATACGCTAATCAACTGCCACTAGCTAGGTTTGAGAAACATGAAGAATCGTCCATATAACATAAATATTAGTTCCTAAAGCGGATATATGTTGCGTATCTAATGCGATAGTCCCTATACAAGAAATTGGCATTTGTATGACCGACGCCTTTGCACACAATAAGCTGAGAACCTTGAAACTTGAAAGTTATATGGTAGATATGCAGCATATCTTATGTGATACAGTCCTAATTTTTAAAGGAAACTGGCATTCCATAAGAAGCGCCTGTGCCCGTACTAAAAGACTAGGCATTGAGAGGGGGGTACCCAAGGCATCTAACGCTACTGGGAGAATGCAGAAGTTCTCAGCACTCCTTGGAGCCGTATTCTTCGCTTTCATTCTCATTTTAGGTATATACTTTTAGGACCCGTTTGGATCGGGTATTTTGAAAGGGAAAGGAGGGGGAAAGGTGCCAATTTGTCAGCTTTTTGGCAGCTTTCCCGCAAAATCACCTCTTATAGAGGCGATTTTTGGGGAAAGCTGCCAAAAAGCTGACAAATTGGCAGCTTTCCCCCTTCTTTCCCATTCAAAATACCCGATCCAAACAGCCCCTTCCTTGTTGCTTTACGATACGATGTGAAAAGCTAACATTCTCGAGCTTTTCCTCGGAGAATTTCTCCATTTTTCTAAAAGAAAACAACATGATTGTAGGGCAAGAGCCAGTAGCTGTGGATGGCCAGGGAAATTGCTCAGCAGTCGCGTGCGAGGATAACTTCTGCCAGTCAATGTGTGAGAGCTCTTTCGAAGGTAAAGTAGTGACGGGAAGCTGTGTGAACGGTGGCGCGACTTGTCAGTGTGTCTATCCTTGCTAAAGATAATTTATGGCACGGCAAGTTAATGTATTGCAAGCTCGTAGCATCAGTCTAATGTAATAAGCTTAAGAGTTCCAACAATTGTGAGAAGTTTGATGGTTATTTTGTTCTATTCGTTTATGGTGAAGTAGTGTAGCGTTCTGTATGCCTTCACCAGTATTCACTTAAGAAATCTTTTGAGGAAAAAAAAAAAGAAAAAAGAAAAACTACTTTTACAGCATATTTTCAGGAAAAGAAAGGAAGAAAGAAAACAATAGAATCACTTGATCTTTATTCTATATATAGACGAAGTCAGACATGGCTTGACACTTGTTGGCTGTTCGTAGTTAAATTTAAAATAAAAAGGAGACACGATTGTTGGACCCATACTAAATCTTTACAAAAACAGTGTTTATAAAAAAAAAAGACATTATGAATGATATGCTCCATCTTCCACTACCTCACATGCGCTGCTTTGTTTTGTGATCTGCCGGAAAAACCATGGAAACTATCCACTCAAAAAAAAAAAAAAATAATAATAATAAAAGTAAAATTCCTTTGAAACTGACAAAACATGTCTAAATCTTAAAGTTTTGGTGGTGATGGATGGATAAAGAATAAAATGGATGGAGAAATAATGTACTCCAGAGCAGTGGCGGAGCCACATGGGGCTTGTCATGGGCAAGAAAGTGAAATCGGGAAGCCCCGTGGTCGACTTCTGGAGGCCCGTCATCGACTCTGACGAGGGGAGCCCCTCGACGGCCGAGCTCGAGGAGCTTCTCCTCGCTTCCCAACTCAAAGCTAGGTTTTGTGCCACTCCGACGACGGAGGAGCAGGAGGACAAGGCATCTCCTTAGCCGATGTATACACCTTGAGATTCATCGCCAGCCAAGATTATTTTTTCGCCCAGGGCAAAAAAAAATCCTCTCTACGCCACTGCTCCAGAGGTTCTAAGACACACTTTGAGAAACTTCGGGCTATCAAAAGATAAATTGTCCATTATTTGCAGATATATGTTTCTAGGGATCTACGATTTATTTGTACATTTGCATGTTAAGACTAAAGAATTTCATTTCGGTTGCACAAGCATTCAACGTGGCAAGATATAGTTTACAGAAACTAAATTTATATGAAGGTTAATTTGGCGCCTGACATGGAAAGAACTTTATTAGTTTTCAATGGATGCCTTCAATAAAAAGAAAAAAAGAAAATGTTTCATGTTCTCTTTCCCACTTCCTATTGAGTTCCCATCCATTCCCGCATGGAATTTGGACAAGTAAGATGACTTAGATAGGATACAAATATGAAGCGCAGAAAAGTTAGAACTACATTTGCTAGCTTACGGCCAGATAAACAACCCCATAGAGACTACGACAAAGTGGGCATAACCAAAAAAAAAAAGAAAATGAAAAGAAAATGAAAAAAAAACAACAACATAAATGAATCTATGAAGATCGCTATATATGCGAAAAGGGGGGAACAGCAGAACTATAAAAGATGCCTTTTAAGCGACAAAACTTCAACATTAACCAACATATGTAGAGTAGCATCGTAGATATATGAAGGAGAGAACTCTCAACTCATGTTTGTTTGGTGGGGTGGAGTGGGGTGGGGTGGGAGGATTAGTCAAGTAGAACTCAAAATTAGAATTTGATAACTTATGAGACAAATTTTTACAGTGTTAGTCAATCCAAACTAGAATTAGGATAAAATTATATAGTGTTAGTCAATTAGAACCGGATAAAAAGTATAACTAGGATAATGGTAAAAATTTATCCCACTCTTATCAAATTTATATAGAAAAGAGAGAGTTCTAGTCTCGCAAATTGTCCTGAGTTTTAAACTAGAACTATATGGTAAAAACCTAGAACTTTCTTATTGTTGTAATATATTAAAGAAATGAAAACAAAAGACAAGAGAAGCAGAGAAATTGTAATATTTTATTCACCTTATTCCATTTCCATACATCGTACTATTTATAGATACATGATGGAATACAAAAGGACATGAAATTAATAGTCCATATACAAAGTAATGTCCACATACATTTTGTCTTTTAGATTTCCACAAAATGTCTCTTACATTTCAACACTCCCCCTTGGACATTACTTCGAAATGTCAATGCCTTGTTAAAAACCTCGCTAGAAAAACCCAGTGGGATAAAAACTAGTCGAGGAAAAGAGTACACGACATTAGTAGATCCTTGTTGCATTAGTTGCCTCATTAAAAACCTTTAGCTAAGAAAACCCTGTGGGACAAAACTTAGCAAAGGGAAAAAGAGTACAACTATAGATCTTCGAGATCCAAACTTGTGTTGCATTAGTTGCCTCATTAAAAACCTTTAGCTAAGAAAACCCTGTGGGACAAAACTTAGCAAAAGGAAAAAAGAGTACAACTATAGTCCTTCAAGGCACAATCTTCAGGATTGCGTTGAAAATTCGCTCCCATGATGATGACAATCTTCTGAGTCTATGCTAAGAAAAACCCAGTGGGACAAAACTTAGCGAAAATGGGCAAATTATGATAATAGACCTTCAGGGCCCAATCTTCAGGATTGTTCTTTAAGAATTTGCTCCCCCTGAAGAAGATAGTCTTTCAAGTCTATGCATATTGTGAACATATTTCTCATAAGTTAATGTAGGCATAGATTTAGTGAACAAATTTGCAAGATTGTCACTTGAGCGAACTTTTTCGATGGTGATTTCACCATTCTTTTGGAGCTCATGTGGATAAAAGGATTTTGGCGTAATATGTTTTGTCATGGTTCCTTTTACATATCCATTGCTCATTTGTGCAACACAAGCTGCATTGTCCTCATAAAGGACAGTGGGGGGTAATATCATCTTTCGTTAGACCATACGAGCCACAAATATGTCGTATTAATGATCTTAATCATACACATTCTCGTGAGGCCTTATATAAAGTAATAATCTCTGAGTGGTTAGAAAAAGTAGTCATCATGGTCTGCTTAACAGACCTCTAAGAAACGATAGTACCACCACAGAGAAAAACATAACCAGTCTGGGATCTGGCGTTATGGGGATCAGACATGTAGCCAGCGTCCTAATAGCCCACCAATGTCATATCTTGGTTTATTTTATAGAATAGTCCAAGATCTTTTGTACCTTGAAGATAGCGAAGGAAATGTTTAACGCCATTTCATTGCCTCCTTATAGGATAAGCACTATACCTTGCTAGCAAGTTTACCGTAAATGCAATATCAGGCCTGGTGTAATTTGTGAGATAGAGAAGTGTTCCAATGGCGCTCAGATAGGGAACTTCTGGCCCTAACATTTCTTCATTATCTTCTTTGGGTTTAAATGAGTCTTTATCCACTTCGAGGGACCGGACGATCATTGGTGTGCTAAGTGGATGGGATTTATCCATATAAAATCTTTCCAAAACCTTTTTCACATAGGTTGACTGGTGTAGAAAAATTCCTTCTGGGAAAATGCTCGATCTGCAGGCCGAGACAAAACTTGGTTTTTTCCAAGTCTTTCATTTCAAACTCCGTCTTTAGGCATGAGCTAGCTTCTATAAGCTCCTTGTGCGTTCCAATAACATTTATATCATTAATATAGACTGATATAATACAGAAGCCATTTTCAAATTTCTTTATAAACACACAAGGGCATACATCATTATTTACATATCTCCTCTTCAGGAGGAACTCACTCAGTCGGTTATACCACATTCTACCCGACTATTTCAAGTCGTATAACGACCTTCATAATTTAATGCTATACATTTTGCGATTCTTGTTTTCTCTTAATTCAGGAATTTTAAGTCCATCAGGGACTTTCATATAAAATTATTAGCGTCTAATGACTCATATAAAAATGTGGTCATGACGTACATATACTGCATATATAAATTCATAGTTTCTGCTATATGTATTAACTTGCGGAACGTAATACAATCACTAATAGGAGAATATTTTTACATCTAAATCGATGTCGGGTCTCTGCGTGAACCCATTGAGCTATGAATCTCGCTTTATATCTCACCACCTTACAATTTCATTTATTTTCCTTACGAAGACCCATATATATCCTGCAGGGATATATGGACTACAGGTCCAAAATACTTTAGCGAGTTCGGCTCAGCCTCAATTGCCACTTTCCATCTCACCTAGTCCGAGTGCTTCAAGCACTCTATTACCGACTTAGGTTCTGGATCCAGATTATTTTCGGAGATAGTAAGAGCAAATGTAGAGGTAACTATGTTGTCGACAACTTTTATATTTATATTATATATTTCTCCTTTTTCACAAATTCGTGGCCACTTTAATTCTTATTTTATGTTAACCAAATCCTTGTCATTTCCCTTAACGATTGGATTTGGCCGTTCCGCATCTCCAATATTATGATTATCAAGTGCACGTGTAATTTACTGGAGATTCCATCTTCAGGATGAACCTCTTCCGGAGGTTATGGGAGTGACTGTCTTTCAATATAGAATTTAGTTTGCCGCGGACTTTTATCTTTTTCATATGCTTCTGGCATAGTATGCTTCTGGCATACCAAATCATCAATGATATACTCAACATGAATATGGGGCTTAGTCACTCTTTTCTTAGCAGATTATCATATGAACTTCTGGTTCAGTTTGACTAGTACGTGGATATAAATATTGAAGATCTTTTTCATCAATGGAATTTCTTGACATTATTTTGTATTTTGGGCACTAATCTCCCCCTAATGTCGAGAATTGATCTTCAATAAAAATACAGTCAGTGTACCAAATTGTAAATTGATCCCCTAACATGGGCCATAGGTACTAAATTATTGACGGAGTTTCATAAAGAATGTATGTACCTTCACTGAGGTCTCATAGAGGTACGCTATGGTGGTGATATAGAAACATGGACTGCAAATAAATAATACGCAGATGGGAAATGTTTTGCTTCTTCACCACGTATTAGATAAAGGGGGGAAATTATGATATGCAGTTGGTCGGATTTGGTTTGAATGCCCCATTTAATTTAAGGAAATCCGACAAATCATATTTTGCATAAGATGACCCAATTGCTCATGCCAGAGTTTAAAAGAATTTGGGTCCCTAAATCTCAAACTTATCGCAACATGTTGTATTTTAGGTCAGACAAATTCTAAAATATACACATATGAATAAAAACCACATAGGTTCACAAGAGTTTAAAGCAAAATCAAGATAAATTAAAATTGTCTGACAAATGTATATAATCCTAATATAGAGAAACCAAATAGTTTACCTTGACCACCTCGATAAGATCCATTACCTCCCCCTCGTCCAAGCATATGAATATTAGTTTGAATTATGACATGTGCTTCAGGCACTATGACTGAACCAATTAAACTTGCATTATGGTTTCTCACAACAGCTGGTTGTGTTTTTAACAACTACTAATGCAAGGATTAGTTCATAATGCTTAATATAATTTTTAGTTGTACTATTGTAAGAGTACAAGGTTACTTGTTGAATTGCATTCAATCGAGGATTTAAAATCCAAAAAAAATGGCTACAGGATACGATCTCCTACTATGTTCATAGCCCCCCTTGTCCACACGTATAAGTAATTTTCTGAATTGTATCATGTGCTACAAACACAACTCGTAAGCCAACTAGTCTGACATTGTGATTTCTAATCATCAATTGGTTGTGCTTCTCTGCGACTACTAATGTAGATATCAATTCAGAATGCTAAGTGCAATTCTTAGTCATGTACTGCTGCTGGAGTACAATATTATTTGTATGGAATGGGGAAAAGAACTTTTCGATCAAATTATTGGCTTCCATAGATCAAAGCGATCCTTCAGGGATTGCCCAGAAAAGTGAATACTTTTTCAGTGAGGCATTAATTTTTCACGTCTTAATTGATAGAGAGAAAATTTAAATTGTTTGTCTTCTGGACAAAGATACTTAAAGAATCAAGAGATATAATCATCCAAAAATCACAAGGGTGTCAGTAAAAATGAACGTTCGAGGCGAAAAATAAGTAATAATTACTATCATATATCACAGTGTACTAATCATGGGCACGAAAGATTAGTGCATGAGAAATTAGAAATATTCACATGTTCTATAACACTTGTATACCCAGAAGAGAGAGACTATCTCTAACTTATAAAAGATTTGACATCCTTTAACCGATTCTTGCATTGATAGCATTTGGAAAATTCAAGAGATGCAGTACTTTTACTGTTTGTTTTTTTATAATCATTTAGGAAACAAAAACTAGAAGTGTTCTAAAATTTTCCAACATATTAATTGAATGATAATTGATGGCATCATATGTTAGGCTTAACCTTTTAGGAAATAATATTTAACATGCTACAAAAATATGAAAATTGGATATAAGAATGTCATACACAAACTTTTCCATAAGTCATCTCTTGTGATCTTATGGTTGAATATTAGCCATATTGAACTGGAAAGTAGTTCAGTATTTCTTAGAAAAGGGTGAATGCAAGAGCTAAATCTAGAGAGAGTCTAGCTATAGACATAACAGAAGTTACACTCGTACAAAGCAGTTACAGAAAAAAGTACCCAACATTGGAGTCAAATGTTGAAACTTTGGAGTATATGGTGATTAGCCTCATCATTATCAAGTTGATACTGGGACATGAGGAAGAATAGTTTTTAATGTATGGATTATTTAGTCATGGCTATTGCATTGGTATATGGGAACTATCAGATTCAGCTTCTTAGTCCTCATATGTTGGTTCTCAGGTGGGGGAAACTGGCAAGAACTTGATGTTGATGGGTGAACTAATTATCAATTATTTCTGAACTATAAGATTATTTCTAACAAAGTTGTTTTGATGTAATAAATCAGAATAAATCATGAACTTTCAACTTCATGATCTGTGAGCTACTCAATGCACATGAATTAACAGAACAAAGTTAGCACCATGAATTGACCAATTTCTTTGCATAAAGTATGCACTGTGATAGTGATGATAACCATGCAATTGTTCTCCAAGTATCAAAGCCTATACCGATGAAAGGTAATATACTAAAGAAATTCATATAACTAAAGAAATTCATATACAAAAGGAAATATTAATAAAATGAATGTTATCACTTGAGAATCGTTTTTTTAGTTTGTCAGACGTATTTCTACATAAGTAAACAAGATAAAATTTGACTCCCCAAGTACTAGAATAGTGATGTAGTAGATTAAAGCAAGTTGTGTCGATTTAAACAAAATAAAGCATACAACCAAATCATAAAGTCTTGTTTCATATTTTCCTGCCAAACTCAAGGCCAGAGAGTTGCATTTTAATTGAAATACAAATGCCTAGCCTGCAGTAGAATCGGCATGCTACAAGCAGACATCAGGCCAGCTAGTGCATCCTTTGAGAAAAGAATGTTAGACAGCTTTGTCCAGTCCTACCTAGCATGCTACATGATGAGCAAAGTAGTAAGGGTAATATTTGACTGTCAAGTCCCCAGAGAATTACTAAACCATAATGTATGTACGTGTATCTGTGTGTGCAGTATGACTATTGAAACTAACATCCTTTGGAACTCTGTAGTCGTCACATCATGGCCTGTCTAACTGTGCATATGTCATATTCTACAAGTTTGCTTGAAGAATTCAAATAAATGAGATGACAAGATTCATACTAGTCATAATCATAATCATTCGACGGAAAGCTTGATACTATGTAAATAGACAAAGCTGAATGTATTATTACCTTGCAGAAGATGACACCTAAAAATCTATTACTACGAACCGATGATCACGAACCGGCTAGAGCCACTCGTGCTGATAACGTGTTGTAATATATTAAAGAAATGAAAACAAGAGACAAGAGAAGCAGAGAAATTGTAATATTTTATTCACCTTATTCCATTTTCATACATCGTACTATTTATAGATACATGATGGAATACAAAAGGACATGAAATTAATAGTCCATATACAAAGTAATGTCCACATACATTTTGTCTTTTAGATTTCCACAAAATGTCTCTTAGATTTCAACACTTATTTGTTTTTTATTTTTCATATTTCATTTTTCCATCATCTTCCAAGTACACCATAAGATTATATCACATCTCTTCTCACTCTTCCCTTCTATTTATGCTATTTTTCAATCTTTTTATTAAATATTAGAAGTGTATAATAAATTTAAATTCAAAAATTATAAAATTCATGGTTTATTCAAAATTAATTTAAATTGAAAGATGATGGAATGATGTCTATAAAAAAGAAAGAGAAAAAAAAAAGGAAAAGGTTGTTTTTTAATTTATATTACAATAGTATTTCCAACGAAAATAAAAAAGTTATAACTTTTTATAATAATTATATCTTATAGTCTATCCAATAGTTCTTCATGATTAATTAACACTAAAGTAAATAAATAATAATAATAATAATTTTTAAAATTATATAAATAGTAGTCTTATCATCAAAATAAATGACTTATATGCTTATTGATCATAAAAAATTATCTTTAATTATGCTAACAATTATCCCGCTAAAATATCATGGTTAAAAAAATTACTCCCAATTATCGCACTAAAATATCTCATTTTAAAAAATTATCTCATACTAAAAATTATTTCACTTCTATAAAAAAAATATTCTAGTCGACTAATAGCCCCTTAAAATTTTTAGAGTAACAATGAACGCAGTAAATAAGCGTTTGCATATCACAAGACACTCAAATCATATCTATTCTTTTATACAAAAGGGAGAAACAAAGAGCCACTGTTCATCAAACAGTAAATGCTACAGTATATTTACTGTAGCATTATTACTGTAGCAGAAAATAAATTACACCGTTACTGTAGCAGATCGGTTACTGTAGCAGCTCGGAAATGATACTGTAGCAGGCGAGTTACTGTAGCACCCCCAGAAAATTCAAACAGGAGGATTAAAAAGGAGCGGGAACACTGTAGCAAAATAAAAAAAACCCGTGCTTTGCACGGGGCACACACTAGTGTTATATATATTACAGAATCAGAACTGATTGTACATCTTGAATTAAACTACCATTGCCGTACAAGTGATTCCTCAAGTGAACATGATGACAAAGTCAATCAAGTCTTCCAAATACGGTAGAAAACAATAAAAAAATAGGGAAAATTGCTTGGAGGAACTTTAAAAAGTTGTGCTATGCATCCTCCTCAAGGAAAATTGATCGGATGAACTTTAAAAAGTTGGGTTATGCATCCTCCTCCCTAGCCAAAAAAACTCATACTCTCCAACCCTCATACTGAAACTTTAGTGCAACTATCCCCCCAATACTGTACAAGACCACTATCCAATAAAGCTATTCCAAAATTACCCTTCATATTTAAAATAAAAAACAATCACTCCAAAAATCTCCCTTCTGAGCACGATCTTTGAAACCCTCTGCAACCAATTTTCTCATTACCCTCTTCCTCACAAAATCTCCCTCCTCCACCGCCGCTGACGCAAACCCTGACCACCGAAGAGAACCCCTACAGCTTCGATCCGTCTTTGTGGATGCTCCTTAGTCGTATTTGCTCTGTCATCACCCCTTATGGCCAGAAGAAGGAAGCTCGTCATCGTCTTTTCTCCGACAAGGACCCCGTCGATCGCTAGCTCGTCATCCGCTCGTCTTGGCTCCATCGTCCACTCATTCTGACAAGTCCCTCTTCTTCACCAAACCCTCAATTTGCTAAAAATATAGCATGGTGAATTCGTCATCTGCATCATCTGAGTCATCTGAATCAGCAACAATAAAGACTGAGTTGTAAGTATCAACTGAATTATCCACATCTGTTCATTTATTTTGTTTGGCATTGTGAATGTACTCGTAGTAGAACCTTAAGTAGAT
The DNA here is from genome assembly GCA_022839385.1 of Asparagus kiusianus. Lineage (NCBI taxonomy): Eukaryota > Viridiplantae > Streptophyta > Magnoliopsida > Asparagales > Asparagaceae > Asparagus > Asparagus kiusianus. Next base: position 148,436 of record BQKN01000580.1, read on the forward strand.
TTAGTTTCTCTTGTGTTGTGTTTTACAATAAGCATGATATCAGAATATGTTACAATATATGTGGATATTATGAATTCATGGATAGAATTGTTCCACGGATGAGGACCGAACATTGGAAGGCTTATGGATCCTTCAATTTCCAAAACTATATTAGTTTTGGAGCAATTCCATCTGACAAAGCCATGATCATGCTACTGATATATCACCTAGATTTGGCTACTGGAAAGTTTTTTTTTCAAGGATGGCCAAACGGGAAAAAAATAGGCCTCAACATTTGATGTAAATTAGGTGTAAAAACATACCCGGGTCAAGGATGAAGGGAAGAAACCAGAAGGGAATCGCGATACGGTGAATAGGATATGGAGTACGTACTTCAACAACAAGCAACAAGATGCTTACAATAGTGGCTGAGATTACCTTGGTGCCTTATTGGATAAACTAATTAGGTTGAAAAAGAAATCAGATATTTTTGAATTTGTTGTGCTTCAAATCCTCTATCAACTCACAATGATATGGACTCTAACTGCTAAAATGAATAGGTTCAGTACATGTAGCTCGGTTATGTCCTTCAGCGTGACACCTTGAGCATTTAATTGAACATCTATTCTTAGATCGGTTGTTGATACGTCTATTCATGTTCCTTCCATGTCTCTTTGTCGTCTTTGGGGGAAGTATGACAATTGTTTTATCTGTGATATCTGGCTTATCGTAATTTGGAACAAGAAAGAGAATTGGTTCGTATCTTTTCTTGAAAGTTTTAGTAGTCATGAACCAATCAAAATACTGGTACACATCTCTATGCATAAAGTTAATAGCAGCACACACATGTTTACATCGTATTCGAAATATATCCCATGCATGACACGTGCATGTTTTGTGTTCTAAATCAACTTGTACTGATTTTTGAGATGATACCTCAAAGATTTTAGTTGTAGAATGTGAGACTTCAAGAGTGCTTCCCTTCATGCAATTTTCTTAGAGAATTTTTTCTGCTTCAGGACATAAATAGCTATTCCATTTTGTTGCCATCTTGCGGTGAGTTTTCATCCTTTCCATAATTTGTATACGAATGTGATCCATCATATCACAAACAAGAAGTGTTCTCGCCACACGAATCCAACTATTGAAAGATTCAGGAACATTGGAAGTGATATAACCATATCTGTAAATAAATATCATATGTATCAAACAGAAATTAACTATCACAAAATACAACAATGTGTCACATATAACCTACAAACGTCACAAGAAACAGCAAATTGTCACAGCATACTGATAAAAGTCGCACCTAAGAGTAATGTCACATGAGACGAGTAAAGATCACACATAACAGACCAATGTCACATATAAAAGCATAGTGTGATATTTAACAAATCAAATTCACAGAAAATGGCTGATACTTGACGTATCTTATACCAGAAAATATAGAATTGGCCTAATTATTTAGCCCATAACTTAGAGCTACTAGGTAAGCTCTTTCATCCGTCATCCTAATCTCATATAAAATAACTTTAAATTCTCTTTCCATATACTTGTATACGGCAAACTCTAATAATTTTGAAATCTGTTTGAGCAGCACTTGAGGCAAAACCCATCTCTCTAAGCTTCAATTTATAATTCTCAACAAGATAAGCACACACTTGGAATGGTACACATCTGAAAATATATCTTTTAAATATTGTTTTATTCTTTTGTTGGCATCTGACAAAATGACTAGTGGATAGGGTGGATTATATGGTTTTGTTCAATGGTGTTCGCGTCAAAAGTTGATTTCTTTGAGGAATTCATTACAACTTCAGGCGTTTACAATGAATTCAAAAGAGGAGTCTTTTTATAATATCTCTCTACACAAAGGAAATTAAAAAATTATAACTTTCTAAAAAATACACGCAGAGAGATCGTTTATCGGTCTTCTATTTGTGTGAGATCTTTACTGTTATCGGGGTTTATCCGTGGACCACCAAATAATTAGATCTGATTGATTTTATTGCCTCACGAAAGAGACAAGAAATTGAAGTGAATATCTCAGTAATTGTGAGATAAACACTCTTCTTGATATCACAGCAACTGTGTAATCTCAAGGGAAGCAGATGAACAAGGCTGAAGCAGCTGCAGATATATCGAACTCTCCTCCTTTTTGTCGAAGAACTCGCCAAAAACTTACTTCCTCCTTGCTAAAATTCATGCTCCTCGCTCTCTAATTTGACAGGTCTTCGTCGTTGGTCCGAAATTCTCCCTCCCTCTGAATAAAGTCTTTAGAGCTGTATTTATAGGTTTTAGAAGCTTTATTTTCGGATAAGAACGAACAATTTGATCTTATCTTCAGTTGTAACCATTTAACCACATTTAAAGATGGCCTCAAATCAGTTGGAGAGGCTGTGAAATCAAGAAATCTTGAAATCTTATCGAAAAACAGATTTATGGGCGGTTAACGGGCGAAAATAGCATTTCTGGGCATGAGACACCGCTGGTGTCTCGCCCTTGGGTCGAGACACTGTTCGTGGGAAAAATCGTTGCTTTCTTCATCGATTCCATTGCCATCTTAAATAACTGTTTTTCAGTTACAAAGATCCGGTCTTTTTATACGATCCAGTTACAATAAAAATCAAATAAAAAAGAAATGAAAATTACAACTTTTTATCCTTGTTTGTCGAACAAATCACGAGCTCCTGTTTTGCGGTCGCTCGCTTGCGTGGGTTCTTCGCCTGCACCAGGGTTTATCCATTGACCACCGCGCGATCTAGATCCGGTCGGATCTACGCAGTACGACGGGTATTATTTCACCAAGGAAATAATAGCTGGGGGGGATTATTTCATCAAGAAAATAATCGCCCAATTCTCGGGATCAAAGACCAAGCTTTGATCCAGAGTACGCCTGCGTAGATCTGAGATCCGATCCTCTCAAACTCTTGCCTTATTTGGCGTTGACGATCGCCGAGCACCAGATCTGGAAGAGCGAGTCCTTGAAGTCCCAAAGCTTGGATCTTTTTTTAGATCTGAGTCTTAAATCCAGCAGAGCTTCGCCTCCAAAATTTCCAACCTCTCAAAAAATGAACCAAGCCCTCTATTTATAGGCCACCTGAACTGTGCCTGCGCACAGGTGGCCGAACCACCGAGCCACCTTGAGGTGGCTCGGTTTTGGCCGAGCCCCTCTGGGTGTTGGCTTCATTGTTTTCCGTCGTTGTGTCTGTTTTGTGGTTGATTTGTTCGGACTTGATTCGTTGACCTGATTTGGCAGTAAATCCGGTTCCTGATTTGGCAGTAAATCCGCTTTTGAGTTCGAGTCCAAAACTGATCTCGATTCGATCTCGATTCGATCTCGATTCGTCCGAGTCCGCTCTTGGTTAGATGACTCGTTGGTTCCTTAACCTGTTAGATTGATTCCGCATGCGAGTGGATTTATTCCGTTGTTTGCGTACAGTCTGTTAGCTTCGTAGCCTCGTTAATCAGTTTCGTCGCGTATCGCTTGGCTTCGGTGTTGTGGACTAACGATTGTGTTCGCGTACGTCGCCCGATGGTTGGTTTGTCGAATCGACGTCGTCGAGCTATGTTAAGGGACCTATAGGCAGTTTTATACACCTACAGATACCCTCTCCAAAGTATTTCAGCCTCGTTCTTTTATAGAAGAGTCTGGAATACTTTGGATATGATTGTCCCGTCCTTCAATCGGTAACGATGGGATATTTGGAATGGCTTCTATTCTTGATTCCTTCAGTACTCCAGGCTATTCGGTGCTTTGTCGAATATCTGTAAGGGTTCCGGTGCTGCATTTATTGTCTGACCGTTTGTCGGAATTTTGAATTTGAAGTCGATTCTCGATTTCCTGACTTTTTAGCTCGAGTTGGTTGCTTCAACATAGAACTGATCATCGATTGACATTTGCGACGCGTTGTCCGGCGTCTGAGCTTCATTGCGACGCGTTGTCCGGCATTCGAGCTTCCTTATGACGCGTTGTCCGGCGTCTAAGCTTCGTTGTGACGCGTTGTCCGGCGTTCGACACAGTTTATACTCGTACGTCTTCTGGAGTATACACAGTTTAAGCTCTTAAGGTATTGGAGCGCGGCAGATACTTGAGTCACGAGACCAATTTATAAAATTAATGCGTCAATGACTCGTATTTATAGAATTTTTGGTAAATTCTCAGTCATCAACAGATTTGATAAGCCTTTACCGACTACCGTTTGAGTCGGGCTAGCATGCAGATTGTTTAAGTCCGTTCCGCATGTGACGTTAAGCTAAAAGAGTTAACCCTTTTAGTGCTACGATATTGAATACGTAGACTTCGTCTTTCTCTTGTGAAAAGACTAAACAGCAACGTGTATGAGACGTTGACTTAGGATTTTTGGCAAATCCTCAGCCTTCAACGGATTTGACGTGCTCTTACCGATTACCGTTTGAATCGGGCTTACATGCAGATTGTTTTAATCCATTCCGCATGTGACGTTGTGCTAAAGGAATGAACTCCCTTAGACTCTGTGCTATGATGTTGAATACATAGGCTTTACTATTTGTTACGGGAATAGGCTACCCGGCGACGCGTGTTAGGCGTTGACTTTAGGATTTTTAGCTAACCCCCAGCCTTCAACGGATTTGATTAGCCTTTACCGACTACCGTTTGAGTCAGGTTAGCATGCGGATTGTCTAAATCCGTTCTGCATGTAACGTTATGCTAAGGGAATGAACTCCCTTAGACTCTTTGCTACGACTTTGAATACGTAGACTTCGCCATTATTATGGGAATAGGCTACCCAGCAACGTGTATTAGACATTGACTTATCCCTACTTAGGCTTTGGGATAAAGGTCCCCAGAATCAGGTTCTGGTATCTTTTTCTACGGACAAAGACTAAACCGGCGACACGTGTTAGGCGTCGGCATATCCTTTCTTAGGATTCAGGATGAAATTCTCCATGCGTGTAAGGCATGGATTTTGGTGTTATTAATAACAACCTGCCACAATATTGAATATGTGGGCGGGTGTTCTTTTTAACGATTAAGAACTAACCGGCAGCGCGGGTTAGGCGCAGACTTATCCTTGCTTAGGTTTTAGGATAGAATACCCCAGAATCGAACTCTGGTGTCTTCTTCTAAGGAGAAAGACTAAACCGGCAGCGCGTGTTAGACGCAGACTTATCCCTGCTTAGGATTCGGGATAAACTTCCTAGGATAGATCCTAAATTCTTGGAAAAGGATTGATGTAGGAAGGAAGAAATTTATATTCTATTCCCCGAACAAGGAAGGAAGAATTTTATATTCTATTCCTTGATTCTGGAAAAGAAGAATTTTATATTCTATTTCCAGTGCAAGAAGAAAACTAGAAGTGGGATCTCCACTCCGAGAATCTGGAAGATCTAAATAAGCTTACCTTTTATAAGATTGGTTATCTAGATGAGTTTTTCGTTTATCGAAATAAAATTTCAACTTTGGTTATAACCATGAAGAGGTTTAACCAAAGAGAAAAGAAGGGAGTTCTTTCGTTTATCGAAGAGAAACTCTGAATTGAAAGTGGACCTCTTGTTCATGGAAAGAATCAGGAGGAGAATTTGTTGGTGGCTTGGACAAGAAAGACAGTTTTGGTGAACTCACTGTCAATTAAAATCAATCAGTGAGAGATTTTGGTGGTAGAAATAATTTTGGGTTATCCTCTAGAATATTAAGTGTGATATTCTTCGAGGAACTTCCCGATAAATGGGTTATCCTGAACATACTAGGGATAGTACTTTTTCAGGAACTTTTCATTTATTGGCATTAATTACCTGACGCCCTCTAGAGAAATGAGGCGATATGCACCATTTGAGTAGACTGTGTCTATCACAAACGGTCCTTCCCATTTGGGTTTAAATTTACCCTTCTTCTTGGAGTTGAGGATTATCGGTCGCCGAGCAGCGAGGACCAGATCTCCTTCCTTGAAGCTTCTTTGTCAGACTCTTTTGTTAAAAGCCCTAGACATTCTAGCTTGATAAAACTCGATGTGTTGTTGAGCTTCCAAGCGTCTTTCATCTAACATTTTGAGTTCTTCGAGACGTTTCTGATGTTGCTCTTCAGTCGTCATCTCAGTTGCGAGAGCGATCCGAAGGGATGAGATTTGAATCTCCAAAGGCAGCACAGCTTCACATTCATATATCAACGAATATGGAGTAGCTCCTGCAGGTGTGCGTACGGTGGTGCGATAAGCCCAGAGTGCTTCACCGAGTTTATCGTCCCAGTCTTGTTTATTGGTCTTCACGAGTTTTGACAGGATCTTAATGATCGTCTTGTTAAAAGCCTCAGCTAATCCATTCGCAGCGGGATAATAAGCTGTTGATGAAACATCCTGAATTTTGAACTTGTCACAGAACCTGACGAAAGTGTTGCTTATGAACTGTGGACCGTTGTCATGAATGATCCGTCTTGGCATGTCGTGTCGGTATATGACATGATGCTTGATGAAATTAATGACGTTGTTCGTCTTCACTTCTTTAAGCGGAATTGCTTCAGTCCACTTTGAAAAGTAATCCGTGATTGCGAGAATAAATCGATCACCTTTGACTGAAGGGGGGAAAATAGGACCGACAATGTCCATACCCCATGTCTCGAATGGCCAAGACGTGGTTGACGTGTGTAACCGCTCTGGTGGTTGGTGCATATAATTTGCATGCACTTGACAGGCGTGACATCCTCGGACGTATTCGATTGCGTCATGAACCATTGTTGGCCAAAAATATCCTATTCTTCTGATGCGATCATACAGTTTGGAACCAGGCTGATGCACACCGCATTCTCCTTCGTGTGCTTCCTTAAGAACTTCTTCTGCTTCTTCGTTCGAAAGGCATCGGAGTAGCAAATCATCATACCCTCGACGGTATAATGTACGGGTCTTGGCATTATAGAAGAACCTTGGTGTTCTTCGGCGGATCGATTCCCTTTCTTTTACATCCTCTGGCAAAATACCGTATTGGACGTAGTCAGTGATAGGAAAACGCCAATCTCGGGACTCAGACCCGATTTAAGTTGAGTTCACCTCCTTGGCGTTTATGTTTCTATCATCTTCCTCTTCGATATCCATATTGTATATGAGTATGCAGAGTTGATGCGATCTTACTGTGACTAGCAGTTCAGTTTCGGGCGGCTGCACGAGTGATACTGCTAGTGCTGCCAGTGCATCCGCATAAGCATTCTGGAGACGATGGATGTATTCAATAAAGAATTCTTCGAAAGAATCTGCTATTTTGACGGCCTCCTGGTGGTATGGGATCAGGTCTTGGTTCCTGACTTCATACTCTTCACGGACTTGGTTGACTATCAATTGAGAATCCCCAAAAGCTTCGAGATATTCGACCCCCAGCTCCTTAGCGAAACTGAGTCCAATGAGGAGCGTGTTGTACTCGGCTACGTTATTGGAACATGGATCTGCCAGTGAATAAGCCCGAGGCATTACATGCTTCTCCGGGAAAACTAAAACAACTCCAACTCCGGAGGAGACTTTAGGACATCCGGGGGTTACTGCCTTATTAACTGCTCTCGAAGCACCATCAAAGTATAATTGCCATACTTGTTGATGCGACGTGGTGTTAACCTCGTGGGTTTCATCCGGCAAGTCATCATATACTTATGTCGTATCTGTTGTCGGGCTTGCCGCCAAGAGATCACAAATCGCTTGTCCTTTGACCGACTTCTGCTGTTTGAAGTGCAAATCATACTGGGACAAGAGAAGGGCCCATTTTGCTAACCGCCAATTCATCAAACCCGGTTGCGTCATAAATACCCATACTGGATTAACGTTAGAGATAACGTAAATCGTCTGTCCAACCAAGTAATGTCGTATTGTATGTAGGAAAATTGCAATAAGGAAGATAAAAGAAAATTCGAAT
>BQKN01000580.1:156293-182984 GCA_022839385.1 Asparagus kiusianus
GTTTGATGGGGGATAAGCTATCTATTGTGATTTTTAGACAGCCTACACGTATCTTTTGTACCGCGAATACCAATGCGAGGCACTCTTTCTCAATCATCGGATATCGGGACTCAGCGCCTACCAAAGTCCGACTTAGGTAATAAACTGCCTGTTCGTGACCATTATCATCGTCTTGTGCTAATAAAGTACTTATCGAATGGTTCATCGCCTTGATGTATATCAAGAACGGTTTACCTGATTTTGGTGCGACAAGAACAGGAGGGTTTGTCAGATATGTCCTCATATCTTCGAGTGCTTTTTGGCAGGCGTCGTCCCAAATAAATGACACACCTTTCTTGTTTAGCTTAGAGAACGGTTGGCACTTCCCATAAATATTTGAGATGAACCACCGGATGTAAGCTAAACGCCCTTGCAATCCTCTGAGTTCTCTTAGATTTCTCGGGGGCTGCAATTCATGTATCGCCTTCACCTTGTCAGGATCAATATGTATGCCTTTAGTGGTGACGACGAATCCCAGGAATTTTCCAGTGGACATTCTAAGGAAGGATTTGGTGGGGTTCATCTTCAATTGATGACTCCGCATGAGATCGAACATCGTCTTCAAGTCCTTGATGTGATCTTCTTTGTTGCGGCTTTTTACAACCAAATCGTCAACATAGCATTCGACTGTTTTCCTGAGATGCTTTTGGAAAATTTTCGTCATTGCTCGTTGGTACGTGGCGCCTGCATTCTTTAGACCGAAAGGTATTACCGTGTAGCAGAAAACACCGAGGGGTGTTCTGAACGCTGTATGCTTCTCATCATCCGGGTGCATCTTGATCTGGTTATACCCCAAAAAGCCATCCATAAAGGACATTCTCTCAAATCCACACGTATTGTCGATGATGACGTCCGTGATTAGGAGAGGAAAATCGTCTTTCGGACATGCCGCATTCAGATCTCTGAAGTCGATGCATATCCTGATTTTACCATTTTTCTTCATGACTGGGACAATATTGGCTAGCCAGTCTGGATGTTGCTCCTCTCGGATAAATCCTGAGTCCATCAATTTCTTAACCTCTGCCTCGATGGCTTCCATAATCTGTGGACGAAACCGTCTCTGCTGTTGTTTGACAGGTTTGGCATCCGACTTGATATCGAGGCGGTGCACCGCCACATTGGGGTCGAGCCCTGGCATGTCCTCATAGTTCCAAGCGAAGACGTCGGTATATTCCCTGATGAGAGCAATTAATTCCTCCTTCTCATCTGGGGGAAGACTATCGCTGATGAATATGGGCTTTGGGTTGGCTTCATCGCCCATATTAATTTGAACTATTTTATCCTCGGTGGGGGGTTCCCTCTGTTCAAACCTATCGCCATACTGCATGTTTAGGTGATGAACCCATGGGTCTTCCCACGTTGTCATTTGATCATCATCCTCCATCGTAGATGGATCAGCTGTAGTCATGTTCGACATTAGGGTTTTGAATACTTCCCTCAAACTTGTATCGGAGTCCCATTCTGAGGAATCTGACGAGTACCCATCCTTAGCTTTGTTAGCAATTTGATCGATAATTTGCCAACCACATTCATCATCAGATGAGGAAACGTAGCCTAAGCCTCTTTTGTGACGGTAATAATCATCCGGTTTCCCTTTTGGTACATATGCCGCTTTGACTGGGATACGGGAACCTCGATCGAAGTATAAACCTTCTTCGAGTGTGAAATCATATCCTTGTTTTTCCATGAGCTTGCGCGCTTCCGGACTATACTTAGATAAATGCAGACCAGATTTGTCATCATCCTCATCTTCTCTTAGGAAATGATCTGGCAATGGAAAATTCTCTCCTTTACCGTAAATCACTTCTTTTTCGCCTCCTATTTTGGCAGGAACGATCAGGGTTGTTCCAAAAGAATGCTGGAGGTGTTTCTTCGTTACATAAGATGATCGGAGTGGCGTATATAAATCGGGATTATCATACAATCCCTTTATCGCATCATCAAGAGACAGCGAGTACTCTAAATCATCATTTATTTCGATATTGGCAAGTTGCCAGTTACAACTGCCATCTGACGATTGTTCATCGTCAAGATTGATTACAAAGGGTACAATGTCATTTAAAACAAAACCTCCATTGTAATCGAATCCGGCTTCGGAATCAGCTTCTTCTCCGCTGTCCGTGCCCTAGACCGATGGTTCAGTATCGGATTCGTTACCATAAAGGAGAGAATCAGTGAAATAATTCTCAAACCCTTTAAATGGTTGCTTATCCGCGACCACCGTCCTGACTCTACCATCTGTGTCGACATATTTCAGACACTGATGGAGAGTGGAAGGAATTATAACATTACTATGGATCCAAGGCCGACCCAATAGTAAGTTATATGATGTCTCAGCATCAATCACGTAACACGTGACCTCCGTCTTCAGATCACCCATTTAACATTTTATCCGGATCTTTCCCAAAGGCCTTGACCTGCTGGTGTTGAATCCGTAAATGACAGTGCCTGTAGACGCCAATTTGCTGACTGGAATGCCGAGGCTATGCATTAAGCGAAGCGGCATAATACTCACAGCGGAACTCAGATCCACTTGGATTCGGTTGACTTCGCTGGAGCCAATGTACCCGATGAAATACAGGGGTCGATCATGATTCGAATTCTTCGTCTGCATATCCTCTTTGGTGAAGGTAATGCAGGGAAGGTTCTTAGCCGCTATATTATATTATTGAATTGACGGTTCTGGCCCTTCCGGTACCGGCTTGATCCGAGTGAGGAATACTTCTGAATCGGCCAAGGCTTCTCGTAATGGCTCCCTGGTCTCTTTAGACAACCGCAGCAACTCATACAGCGTTATTCGCACTGGAATATTGGCTAATTGAGCCATGATATAACACGCAGAGTTTTCGAGCTCTCCGGTTTATCTCTTCCAATCGGACGATTGAAACAAGACTGCTTCGGATTCTGCACCTCTTGGGGTCTCTTTTCTTTCTGCTGATCCGTCGGCTGTCGTCGAGCATCTTCAACCGGTTTAGGAGCTGCAATCACCCCCTGCTCAGCTAACTGGTCACTGGGCGATGGATATTTGAAGTGATACTGGTTTCTGCTCCTAGTGGCAAACACTTCTTGTTCTTCTTCAGAGAGCGGGAAGGTAGGAGCTTCATCGCCATCCTCTTCGAAGATTGCGGAAGTAGCGTTGCAGGCCTTGCCTTTACCCTTTCTTTTCGAGGAAGTCACCCACTGCTCATCTTCAATCAGATCCGGATGAACCCAGAGGATTTCACCGTTCGGGGCTGTGTGTGGCACAAGTCCCTTTTGGCGCTGTCCATATGGGTCATCATTCACCGTCTTCATTCCCACTTTGGTGACGCGTTTCGGCTCGAACCATGTTGTGGGCACCGATCCAAAGCTAATTGACACTGCATTTGTTCCCATATTCTTGGCAGGCTTCGGGGTTATGACCCCTACGTCAATTAACGCCTGGATCTTGTCCTTGAGGTGGTAGCATGACCTCGTAGGGTGATGGACCGCTCTATGGTACGCGCAGTACTTCGGATCCGTTACTTTGCCAGCTCCTTCTTGATCTACAATCGCCGGCAGCTGGATTTTGTTATTCTCCAACAAATACTTGAAGATGCCGGGCACCTCGTCATCTTTGAAGGAGTAAACTTTGGGAAACCTTGGCTCTGAAGACTTCTGCTTCTGAGGCCGTTGTTGCCGCTGCTGCTGTTGCTGAGGTTGCAATTGGAAAGTCTGGTTAGCATCAACTGCGTTAGCATGTGCCTTACCTTTCCCCCTTGGGTTGAAATTCTACGCTGGAGTGTTCGCAGCTTGTTGGCCTCTCTCCGCCTTCTTTCTTCTGAGGAATCGCTCAGCTTGCTCCCCTCGGACCTTCAGATTCTTCCACGTTTTGGACGGTGCTGTCCCCATTGCTTCTAACACGTCCAATGAAAGATTGTTGTGGTAGGTCTGGAGAATGAACTCCTCGGTGATCGGGTCCCTGCAATTCAATGCCTTGTTCCGGAACCTCTTGACGAAGGTGTCGACTAACTTCCCGTCTTTCTGTTTCTCGTCCAGCAACGATCCGATAGATTTTTCGGTGTCATCATCGAAGAAATTGGTAAGGAACTTAGTCTCCATATCGTTCTAACTGTTCACGCTACCTGGCTTGAGGCGACGATACCAATCGAAGGCGGCTCCGCGAAGAGTGCCAACGAAGGATCGTACCATCAGAGGCTCATTGCCAGAAATAACCCCCAAGTGTGATTTGAAGTAAATCACATGCTGAGTGGGTGAACTATTCCCATCAAACGGCGTGAAGTTGATTAGGTTGAACTTCGTCGGATATGGGATTGATTCCCATTCTCTTGGGTATGGACAAGGAATGCCCGTTTTCTTCACCTCTTGAGTAGAAATCAACGTATTGATCTTGCTCTCGAGATTTTTGATCTTCAAACTTTCACCTGTATCTTCGTTAGCACGATTCTGAGGTGGAAGCATGGCATTGTGACTAGCATTCTCATTACCACCCCCTGCATTGACGGGAGGATTATTGGCATTACGAGCTTTATCCATATCCGTGTGCTCATTTTCCTGAACAACCTGGTTATGACGGCTTGGTTCGCCTTGCTGGTTCGTCAGTGCCTGGATTTGTTGCTCATGCATTTCTCTCATATTCTGCATGGCCATCTGCATTTCGAACCTGAAGCTCTCCTGTTGTTTGGCCATGGCTTCTTCGAGCATCTTGGCCACTTGTTCCGCGCTTATCATGAATGACTCGCGGGGCTGTCCTTCGCTGGATACGGTATTGTCAGATGCAACTGCCGAGCCGGCATCTGATTCTTCATCTCCTGAAGGTAATCTTGTCTGAACCCTACCATATGTTGCACGAATGATAGCTCCGGATTGCAGACGAGTTACACGTCGGGGCACTTCTGGAATCGCCTCAGGATTGTCCTGAACCGATGTTCCTTTGTTGGTCATATTGGTGGTGACCCTCGGAAATTCTCCATCTTCGGCCACCGTTCTTCTTTGTCGGAAATGCCTATGCCTTGGTTTTGGCATTTCGGTACTAAGCCTTTCGAAAACTGAAACTCTTTCGGGGACTGCCTTGATGCAGTTGCACTCAGACAATACCGCCCGGATGAGTTTGGAACAGGGGCATTGAGTTTCTAGCCTTCGAGGACTTTTCTTTCTGGCTTTGCTCGTACTTCCAACACGATAGTACAACTCATCAGTTTGAAGGTCGGAGTAACCTATCGTGTGTTGGCACGATTTCTCAGGTATAACATAATCGTCATCAGACGATAATATTTCCTTCTGAGGGCGAACTGCCTTCTTCGGGCTTTCGAGAGTCACACGCCTCGAAACATGCCTTTGTGGGCGTGAATTCTCAGTGGGCTCCTGGACTTCGATGCGCAGAGTAGTGTGCTTAGTTGCCCTGATCTCTTTGTCATGTTGAGGGTTGCGGCGACCCCCAGCATGTTGAATCGTTCGGGGCTTTCTTAGTGGGCCCAAACGTTCCTGAACTGGAGCTTTGCCTCGCTCCTTAGGAAGTGGACCGAGGCGCTCCAAGACTGACTTCCTTTTCTGAGACGACCCTACGGGATCTCCCGGGGCAGTTGTGGAAATTATCGGCGATTTGGATTAATTCGCCGAAAGTTGAACTTTCGAGGGCTGTAGTTGTTGCTCCTTAGTCTGAATCGCCGCTTCAGACTTAGGCCTCCATACTTTGCGAGTTGGTGACGATTTCTTGGCCACTTCATTCTGCAGCTTCCTACGGGCTTCCTCGACTTGAGCCCGTGCCTGCGCTGATAGTGCACGGCGTTTGCGGATGTGTTTTTCCAGCGTCGAACGATTTCATTTGACACGGACCCATTCCATCGTTGGCGGCTTGGAAGAGGCGCCGTTCATTGATTGTTGATGCTGCTTGCCTCTCTTGTTCTTTAGATCCGCATTGTAATAGGTCCCGTCAACTGACTCCATGGCCTTTGCGAATTGTTTCGCAAGGCGTTGACGTTACCTTTGGCGGGCTCTCTTCGAGAGAGTCACCACGCCCTCTGCGGCAGAAGGGTTGGCCAGAGCAGATCTGACCTGGTTGGGAGTTGGAGGGATCTCACCCGATGCGACTTTGGCATCCAACGGGGCGAGATCTTCGTTGGTGTTTTCAACATCTTCATACCAACAAGCCTTTCTCCTGGAGGAGAACTTCTTGGACTTGCGGGGGGAGGTAGATCCGGACGAGGACGACAGGTACTCCTCGAACTTCTGCTGGTCGAACTCGTATTCGACCTCCTCCACGACCAGGATTGAGATCCGCGGCTGCGACGCTCCGATCGCGGCAGCGAGATCAGCGACTCCCACTGTGGTCGCCAGATTGTTCGCGGGAAAAATCGTTGCTTTCTTCATCGATTCCATTGCCATCTTAAATAACTGTTTTTTGGTTACAAAGATCCGGTCTTTTTATAAGATCCGGTTACAATAAAAATCAAATAAAAAAGAAATGAAAATTATAACTTTTTATCCTTGTTTGTCGAACAAATCACGAGCCCCTGTTTTGCGGTCGCTCGCTTGCGTGGGTTTTTCGCCTGCGTCGGGGTTTATCCGTTGACCACCGCGCGATCTAGATCCGGTCGGATCTACGCAGTATGACGGGTATTATTTCACCAAGGAAATAATAGCCGGGGGGGATTATTTCATCAAGGAAATAATCGCCCAATTCTCGGGATCAAAGACCAAGCTTTGATCCGGAGTACGCCTGCGTAGATCTGAGATCCGGTCCTCTCGAATTCTTGCCTTATTTGGCGTTGACGATCGCCGAGCACCAGATCTGAAAGAGCGAGTCCTTGAAGTCCCAAAGCTTGGATCTTTTTTTAGATCTGAGTCTTGAATCCAGCAGAGCTTCGCCTCCAAAATTTCCAACCTCTCAAAAAATGAACCAAGCCCTCTATTTATAGGCCACTTGAACTGTGCCTGCGCACAGGTGGCCGAACCACCCAGCCACCTCAGGGTGGCTCGGCTTTGGCCGAGCCACCTAGAGGTGGCTAGGTTTTGGCCGAGCCCCTCTGGGTGTTGGTTTCGCCGTTTTTCGTCGTTATGTCCGTTTTGTGGTTGATTTGTTCGGACTTGATTCGTTGACCTGATTTGGCAGTAAATCTGGTTCCTGATTTGGCAGCAAATTCGCTTTTGAGTTCGAGTCCGAAACTGATCTCGATTCGATCTCGATTCGTCCGAGTCCGCTCTTGGTTGGATGACTTGTTGGTTCCTCAACCTGTTAGCTTGATTCCGCACGCGAGTGGATTTATTCCGTTGTTTGCGTGCAATTCGTTAGCTTCGTAGCCTCGTTAATCCGCTTCGTCGCGTATCGCTTGGCTTCGGTGTTGTGGACTAACGATTATGTTCGCGTACGTCGCCCGATGGTTGGTTTGTCGAATCGACGTCGTCGAGCTGTGTTAAGGGACCTATAGGCAGTTTTATACGCCTATAGACACCAGTGGTGTCTCTCTGTTGTTTTGCCTCTAATTATTTCGTTCGATCTCAAAATGAAATGTTCAAGATGCGTTGAAAATCTAGAGAAGAGATCAACAATTTTTATCTTTTGAGATTCTTCAGATTCGAATCACATCATGGCCGAAATATGTGAGACACCATCGGTGTCCTGCAGGTGTGAAACAGCCTGGACCGTCTATGTTGTTTTAGCTCTAACTTTCTCGTCTAATCTCGGAATGAGGTGATCCAAGATATATTAGAATGCTGGTGAAGAGATCTACAACCTCCTATTAACAAAACAGATCTATCAGTCACGAGACACCGTTGGTCTATCGCCCTAGGCCCGAGACACTAACAGTGTCTCGCCCATGGGCGAGACACGACTGGTGTCTCTCTATTGTTTTGCGTCTAATTCTCTCATCCGATTTCAGAATGAAGTGATTTAAGATGCGTTAGAAAACTGGAGAAGAGATCTACAACTTTCCATAGGCAAAATACATATGGAGTGAGCAAGACATGAGTGGTAATTCGTTCTTTGTGGGTGAAATATAACTCTTGGTCAAGTCATTTCTACGTTATTTTACCATCCAGCTGACTCGTATGCTTTGCCAACTCGCTTTATGCACTTGTTAGCTTTGCTACAGTATCAGATAATCCTCCTTGACTTGGATAATAACGTTCATCATCTTTTCTCCATCTCGAGCTGCATACGGGAACCTATAGGTAATATTTATCGCCTACAAATGGTACAAAATATACCACAATCCTTGAATAAACCAACTCCAATTCACTTTATTTTCTTGGTGTATACTGTCTAAAAATCACTGCAGATAGCTAATCCTCATCAAACACTAATGATGGAAGTTACAGCTTGATGACTTTCACATCAACAAGCGAAGGCTACAATCTAAAGATTTTCATGTAGATCGATGAGGGTTACAATTCAACGACCGTCACGACAACTGATGAAAGCTCTGATCAATAGCCTTCACAACAGGAATGACAATCTGATGATTCCCACATTTTAGGGAGCTAGAGCAAAGATTATAAAATGACGATCTTCACAACACTCTGACAAAAGAGATTATAAGTCAATGATCTCTTCTGATCCAAACACAAGGCTTATTGTTGTGTTTGTAGCCCAAACGCAAAGCTCGTTGTTGCGTTTTTAGCCCAAAACGTAGGGTTTATCGTTGCATTCCAGATCTAAATGTAGCTTTCATTGTTGCGTTTTCAGCCCAAAACACAGGGTTCATCACTATGTTCCAGATCCAAACATATCTTTCATTGCTGCGTTTTTAGACTCAAAACACAGAGTTCGTGGTTGCATTCCAGACTCAAAACGTAGAGTTCGTGGTTGCATTTTCAGGCTCAAATACAGAGCCCAACTCTGTGTCCCAGGTCCAGAACGTAAAATTCGTGCCCAGAACATAATTCTTGTGTTTGACTGGTTCAAACAGAACCTGAACGGTTTCAAAACCGTTTTTCCACTTAATGAGGGCGGTTACATCACATAAACCCTTACTAAGGAGAGATTTAAGGGGGGCGGTTATAGCCCATAAACCCCCATTAAGGAGCGAATTAAGGGGCGGTTACACCCAAAATCCTTCTATAAATATAGAAACTCAATTGAGTTCGGGATCTCTTTTCTTGATCGGAATTCTTGGAGATCGAAAGGCATTTTTGGAGGAGAAGATCACCATTCATCATTCTTCAATCAAGGACATCTTCAATTGTAGCAACAATGAGTTTGTTCTTAGCTTGAAACCGATTTTTGGTTAAATCAATCAACTCTTTCATAAAGTTATAACTCGCTCAGAGTTCCCTAACTCGTTAAGAGTTTCAAACTTGCCACACAAGTTCGTCCAAGACTTCGAGTCAAGAGGCAAAGACAACATTCCATGAGGTGAAGTTTTTGGATCGCTAATGGAAAGCAAACTCGAAACAAGCATTCGAGAGAGGCATTCCATCGGCACCAAGAAGAACCTAGATTAAACAAAGGGAAGGGTCTCCGTCGATCTTTCTCTCATTTGTAAATCAGGAATCCGACACAAGAAGATTATAATTTTTTTTCTAAGTTTGTTAGAGAAAGATTGCATTGAGAGAATTATAATTAATTCTTTTTCTAAGTCTGTTAGAGAGAATACTAAAAATTTATTTTCTCAATTTATTCTTTTAATTTTTCCCACAAACAAAAGATGACGAATTCGCTAGGGACAAGCTTTATTATCGAAGAAGTGGTGGCGTAATCCAACGTCAACCTCGATGAAACGACGGTCGAAACTCTTATTGTGGAGTTTGATCAAGCCAAGTACGAGGAGATACTCTCCTCCGGATCCCTTAGCCCTAAGGCTATGCGCATGATCCGCAAAGTCTCCAAGGAGACTAAAGCTGTAATCGTTATTGAACCACCAAAGAAAGGTCTCTCCTTTGGACCATATCTCTCGGACAGCCTCTCCTCTAAAGGAGTAGGCTCAGCCGTAACCAAACTCATCAACCGAGTTGAACCCGTGCAAACACGACAGGTATCGGGTCACAAAAGGCCTACCACTATGACTAATATGACCAATACAGATGGTAATGTCACTGCAAAAGCCTTAAAATAGGTTAAAAAGAATGATGCTTGACGAAGGAGGAGATCCTGATGACAAGCACAATTCTAAGAGAGCCGATCCTCCAATCAACATGAGTTATGCATTTATGAGCCTCAGCAAGAGCTCTATGTTTCTGCTCCAGAATGCAAGCCTTACGTTAGTGAGCCCAAATACAAGCCCCGTGTGAACCAACTAAAATGCAACCCTCAAGAGAGTGTTCCAAAATCAAAACATAGTCCTCAGGGACGCATTCCAACACCAAAACATAATCTTCAGGGACGTGTTTCCCAAACAAAATGTAACTCTCAGGAGTACGTTCCAGAACCAAAACGCAGGTCTCCAGACCGCATTAATTAACCTGAACGCAGTTCTGAGGAGAGCGTTCCAGAATCCAAACATAAGTCTCTAGACTGTATGGATCCACCAGAACGCAACCATCTAGGGCACGTTTCACCAGCAAAACGCAGACCTCAGGCCTACGTTGCTCAACCAAAACGTGGACCCCAGGCCTGCATTTCCACTTTCAAACGCGACTCTCGTGTTTCTTGTGTGATGTGTCAAGTCGCGTTCAGGGTGATTGACATGGACTTCAAACAAAAGATTTGGGCCCGAGTAATAAAACCCAATACAGAATCTGATGTATACCATGGACCTTCGGGGCACTACCCCGAACCCTGCAGGGGGCTAGTCAACCCCCCCAGACCCCCCAGCTAGGGCGTGCCACCCCCTGGACCCCTAGCTTACTGACCGGGCAACGAGACCCCCATACTAGGTTATTCGTAGTGCAACTAGATTGATAGACGGACATAAGAAGTCTACGGATTCAAGGTATCTCAATAAGATCCATGTTCACCAGGAACCAGTCCCGTCCAATTATAGGCAGGGGTTCTAATTCAAACCTCACGTTCAGTGAGTAATTCTTCTCGAGTCTTTACAACAGATTTGAGAGAGTTCATATTGAGAGAAAGACTGATACAAGGCACTCATTCATGCCAATGTGAACGACTAATTTTTACGGTCCTCTCGGGATGTCAATGCTGCTCACATGTGGCCAAACCAGTAGTATTCAGCCGACAGATGAACGTTGTCTTGCTAAACCAGTACAAGCGATGACGTTCCCACAAGAAGACAACTTCGGAAGAAGAGTACTTTAGAGTCACTTCTAACATTGTGAGTATAGGGCGATCATCAATCCCTAGCTTCGATGAGGCAGAGACGGAGCAGTCCTCTAGCTTGAAAGAGATCTGGAGTAAGTCTGATGGAATCTATCAACATACTCGGACTCGGAAGGGGGTCATACCACCCGTCGATTATCGAAAGCTGGCTAAAGGAATTAGGTCCGATGATGAACATTCAGCCATCGCAGAATCTCAACCCTCTAGTTCTTTCGAAGAACATGAAAGCCCTGCTTATATGACGGGAAACCATGATGATTTGGTGAAAAGACTTGATGAACAGCAAGCCATGATCAAATATCAGCAGGATGCCATCAATGAACACCTGGCCTTGATGACTCAAATCATCACAGACAAGACCAAATCTCAGAAGACAGATTCATCACCCAGGCAAGAACCTTCCCAGAGAGGAAAATCATTTTCATCCTAACCTCACACAAGCAAAGAGAAGGGAAAAGTGATTGATGATGCTGATTTTGACCAAGAAGTCCACAATCTGGAATCTTCCTTTGATGAAGAAAGAGAGAACGAGCAGAATCTCTAGTCTGTAAAAATGAAAGAATTAGAAGCTCATCTTAATGTCATCACCAATAGAAGTGAGCTCCAAGATGTGGGAATTGTTAGGCCCTATCCCGCCGAATGGGATACAACCCCTTATCCTCCAAAGTTGAAGTCCTGACACTACGAGCTTTTGATGGTACGGGATCACCGAAGCAATATATCTATTATTTTAAGTCACAGACTGGGAATGTGATATTGAATGATGCTATACTAGCTCGTATGTTCATTGGCACCCTCAAGGGAGTTGCCTTTGAATGGTTCATGAAACTGCATGTGGGATGTATTCAAAAGTGGACGGATTTAGAGAGACTCTTCTTATCAAGATTCTTTAAAGACGATACAGAAGTCTCCATCCATACCCTTCTCGCCACTAAGCAGAATAAGAGGGAGCCCGTTAAAGTCTTTGTCAAGAGATTCTTAAGCATAGTTCTTCGATGCTCGTCAGGTATGACACAGTCTACCCTAGTGGAGACCTATCAACACAACTTGCAGACCAAACTTCTAGCACAAATAAGGATTGCAGAATGCTGTTCCTGGAGATAACTAATCTCTTAAGGTGAACAGGCTCAAAAAATTATTATCAAGATCAAAGGTGAAGAACAAAGTAAGTAGGATCAACATGAACAATGGGACCAAGCCCAATCTTCACAATCAAAAGGGGAAGATATTATGGTCACTGAAGCCAATCCTCTTCAATAGGATAGCGGGTCTACCAAACTATCAAGTTAACAATATACTTTGATAGCTCATTCCCTCCAAATTCTCCTACCAATCCTCTTCAATAGAATGGTGGTTCACAAAAACTATCACATTAACAGTTACCTCCGATAGTCAAACTCGCCAGATAGTGCATGCATCAGGTGATGTGCCTCTATTCTGACTTGATGGATAGTGAACCACAAGATGATGTGCCATGTATACCCCTTTTTTCTTCACCTGCTAAGTATTAATCAAGACTGGGGTTAGTTACTTGAAATCCCTTGGGTTAAGAGTAACAAATCTTCTAAGTTGTCATGTTCAACAAAACACCTCTATCAACTGCAAAATTCCTCCCCTGCTAAGTCTTAATCAAGACTAGGGGGTTGATTGCTTGGAATCCACTGGATTAAGAGTAATAAATCTTCCTGTCAATACTCTCCAATAGGATGATAAGTCTACAAACATCGTCGAGTTAACATTACACTTCTGACGATTTACATCCCCATGGAGTATGAATTCAGCTTGCATCACTCACAATCTTATCATGTGAACATTATACCTCTGATAACCCACTGATCAATCCTCTTTAATAGGATGATATGTCCATAAAGTTGATCCAATCGTAATAAATTTTGTCATGTTAATATCACATCTCTGACAACCAATCCTTTCATCATGTTAATATTACACCTTTGATGACGTCATGTTAACATTACACCTCTGACAATCTACTTATCAATCCTCTTCAATAGGATGATAAGTACATAAAGTTGCTCCGATCATAACAAATTCTATCATGTTAATATCACACCTCTGACAACAAATCCTTTCATCACGTTAATATTACACCTCTAATGACGACATGTTAATATTACACCTCTGACGATCAAATCAACTTAGTGACTCTCTTCAATAGAACGATAGGCCCATAAAATACTGTTTGGCTAATATCACACCTCTAATAGTCAAACCCCCCAATAAACTTGTTAATCCTTTTTCAACAAGAATAGCAAGTTTTCTTTATAAAATCCCCAACGAATTAAAGATTTTCTGGAATTATCTGATGCGGCATAATTATGTACCAAAATTGCAAGTGCACAATTGATCAAGTTATAGTATAAAAAGTTATCGATCCCACGAGGAAGGTGATTTTAAGAGATTATTAGAATTGGTTCTTATGTTTTGTTCGTGACAAAATAAGATTAAAGAATAAGTGTGATTGTGGAGAGAGATATGATGAGTGGTTATTTTGATTTATGTGCAAGTAACAATAAATTGAATTTTAGAGAAAAAAATAAGAATCAAAGAATAAATGAAATCACAAGGCAAGAAAGAATAAAATCAAGAAATAAAATCAAGAATAAAAAGAAAAATTAAAGAAAGTCAAGATGGAGGATTCAATTAAGATATGAGAAATCTAGAATTTAATCCACTAACTAACTCAAATATAAAATACAAACTATTCTCTTTTTTATCATATTTCAAATTAGATTTATTAAGTATAGACTATCAAACCATTTAAGGAAAGTATAACCTATCAAATTATCATCTAAATTAAAATTAGTATTCATGATAAAAATAACAACAAGATAGTAATCCTAGAATTCATAAGCATAACCTATCAAACCATTTAAGATAAGCATAGATTATCAAATTCTTCTTCTACCGATTAGTTCACTAGTTGATTATCCTAAACATAAATATTTTAAGTGTAAGAGAATAATTTACATAATATAAAGGAAATTAGATTAGCATCATACAATTCTAAGATTCCTACAAGAATTAATTTCTCATCTTAAAAAATAAAAACAAGAAGAAAAAAACTAATTACAAAACTAAAAAGAAAATAAAAATCTAAACTATGAACAATAAATAAATCTAACTACAAAGAATTAAAATCTAAACTACAAAATATATTACAAAAATTAAATGCAAGAAAATAAATATACTCTACAAATTAAAGTGCAAAAAGAAAATAAAAAGACAAGAAAATAAATCTATACTACAAGCATGAATGTAAATCTAACTAATAAGCAATAATAAAGAAATTACTAAAAAGAAAAAAAAAATAAAAAAAATACAAACCTTCAAATTACTCTTCATCTCCATCCTCATCATTCAACAAAGAGGAGAAAAGAAAATTTTAAAGTGGAGAAAAATTATTATTATTAATTGCAATAAAAGTTACAATTTTTAGAAGACTTTCTCAATTAAGAGTAGCCCTCCTCTCCAAATAGAGTTACAAAATTTTTCACACCTCTAACCCCTCACTCTCTACCCTTATTTATAGTAAACATCAGTGAATGAGAGTCATTGGATTAAACTTAAGCCCCAAGAAAAGAAAAATCAGCCATTGACTCGCGCTACAGTAAACTGGCATCGATGCGGGCATCGATGCCAGCATCGATGCCAACATCGATGCCGACATCGATACCCACTATATCCAAATTCTAATTTCACGGATAGCTTCGTCTCGTCGAGATAGGCGATTTTTATATATTATATATTAAATTCCGCCTTCCGGATTAGGAGATATCGTCGTTTCTTTGTGGCCAACCATTTTGAATATGATTTATTTTCATATTGGGTTTTTGATTTTCTCCGGCTTCTACAGACTACTCGGCTTGATTCTGGGCTTTTGGATAATTTGGAAATTGATTTTCCAATAGGCTTCTTTTGGGCTTTGGCATTTTTTCTTCATTTGGGCTTCAACACTTCATTAAATATTAAAAGAAATTATTTGCTTTCATGGGCTTCATTTCTTCAATAAATCAAGGGCTTTTTGTTAAGAGATGAGAGTTTTGAGATTTATTCTTCATTAACCTGCAATTAAAGATAAAAACAATTATTAGTAGTATATTTAGTCGTATAAAATAGATAATGAGGATACAAAACTGTAATAAAATGTGATTATCAAATACCCCCACACCTAAACTTTTGCTAGTCCTCTAGCAAAGAAAAAAAGAAAATCCTAACTCACTTTCGTAGGAATTGCGATTGTATTTAGCGCATACAACAAGTCTTTAAACCCCTAGATTACCCTAGTGGACGAGTTGTAGTCTCGTGAGGGTTTACAGTGAATATACCCATAAAATTCGGTCAACTTGCCAAGTTAAATAAGTTAGTAAATAACTAATTTTCTTTGATATATTTAGACATTCTAATAGAAGCTAGTTAATAATCAAGAAAATGTTTTTATATATAACTCCAATGTAAATTTCTTAGAAAATCATTTTCTTATAGCAATACAGAACCAAGTCAAATCTTAGAGATTTAATTTAAAAGTTTTGAAAAGAACATGCTAACTCTTTGTTTTAAATAACTTTCAAGTCTCTTGATCAAAAATTGTTTTTCAAACCCATATATACAAAACAACAATATATATAAAAAATGGTTAGTGTTATATGTATATAATTTTTTTCTTCACTCTTTAATTCTTGGTGATCGTATTCTATTTTAACGGGCTTTCTAAGTGACCATTTAACGAGTTTTAGGCCAATGAATCCCAACCCAATTGGGCTTAGGTCATTAAGTATAAAAATACTCCTTGGTCTTAATTACTCAGTCAACTTAGGCTTTATAAGATAGAATCACCTTGAATCTAAGAGTTTTTTTTCTTTTTGGTGTCCATTTTTCGCACTCTTCTTTTATAAAGTTAGTTTGTTTTTTATTATTATACATATATGTGTGTAAGTATATATAGTCTGAAAAAATATGTAAATAAAGATAACTTGAAAATAATATTTTTAACTCTAAGTTAAGCATGCAAAAATTTTATTATTTTTTAATTAAAAATCTAAGGTAAGACTCAAGTAAAGTATACTACTTGAAAAATCATTTCTTAAGAATTTTATTTGGAGTTATCATAAAAGGTGAACTTGAGTATGTCACTAACTAGGAATTAGAAAATTTAAAATCTATCAATTAGATCAATTATTACTTAGCTCTATTAATTTGGCAAGTAACAATATTTTTATAATTTTTTTTCCTTAGAAAAAGAAAAAAAATGACAAAAATGCCACTAAAAAGGTAAAATAAAGGGAGAAAATAACTAATTCCCACCCCCACACCTAAATTTTGCATTGTCCTTAATGCAAATTCGCTGATGCACAAAGTAAAGCAGATAAGACTTGAAGAACTTACATTTGTTCGGTCGACAATGATGATAAGGATCTGCAATTACTGTTAGTATGAGGATGAAGAAATCAAATAAGAGAAAAAATTGTAATAATAATAATAATAATTATTATTATTTATTATTATTTTTTTATAGATAATGAGGTTCATGAAGGACCAACACATCTTCCTCTCCGAGCGTAGAAAATTCTAAAAATAGTTTCAGACATTGACCATTTATTTTAAAAATGTTACCATTTTTAGGATTTTCTATCTCGACAGCCCGATGTGGAAAAACTTGTTTGACAAAAAATAGACCTGTCCATCTTGATCTTAATTTTCCAGGAAAAAGATGTAATTTTGAATTGTACAATAAAATTTTTTGTCCTGGAGAGAAAGTTTTTCGTAAAATTGATTTGTCATGAAAAATCTTGGTTTTCTCTTTGTAAATTTTTGAATTTATGTATGCATCATTTCTAATTTCTTTCAACTCATTTATTTTAAGCAATCTGTTCTTACCTGCCGAGTCTGAGTCAAAATTCAACTGTTTTATTGCCCACATTGCTCGATGCTCCAACTCCACTGGTAGGTGACAAGTTTTCCCGAATACCAGTCTGTATGGTGACATCTCCAAATTAGCCTTGAAAGCTGTTTTATACGCCCACAGAGCATCATATAATTTTACAGACCAATCTTTTCTTTTATGATTAACTGTTTTTTCTAAGATTTGTTTGATCTGCCTGTTTGTGACCTCTACTTGTCCATTGGTTTGGGGGTGATAAGGAGTTGACAATTTGTGTGTGATTGAATATTTCCTCATCAAAACCTCAAAAGAATGATTACAGAAATGTGTACCGTTGTCACTGATGATCGCTCGGGGTACTCCAAGCCGTGCAAAAATGTTTTCTTTCAAAAACTTGACAACGACCTTGTTGTCATTAGTTTTGCAAGCTACCGCCTCAACCCATTTTGACATGTATTCAACGGCTACTAGAATGTAAACATTTCCAAAGAAATTTGGAAATGGTCCCATGAAATCGATACCCCACAGATCAAAAAGTTTAACAGATAAGATGGGTTGTAAAGGCATCATATTTCTCCTAGTGACCTTCCCTAAAAGCTAACAGCGGTTACAGGTTTTACAAAATTCGAATGAATCCTTGAAAAGAGTAGGCCAGTATAGCCCAGATTGGAGAATTTTTTTAGCTATTTTTATTAGGCTAAAGTGGCCCCCACATGCTTGCTCATAACAAAAGGATAGAACACTCATAGTTTCTTTAGTGGGAACACACCTCCTAAAGATTTGATCAGGACAGTATTTAAATAGATATGGATCATCCCAGTAAAAGTATTTTACTTGGGAGAGAAAACGGGATCTATCCTGTTTGGACCAATGAGAAGGGATCTGGTTCATGACTATGTAGTTCACAATGTCAGTGAACCATGGAACAGATTGGATTTCTAGGAGTTGTTCATCTGGAAAATGTTCATTGATCGGGACGGTTGATGTTGGTGCATTTGGGAGTCGAGAGAGGTGATCTGCTATGGGGTTCTCTATTCCCTTTCTGTCAAGAATTTGAATGTCAAACTCTTGAAGAAGGAGAATCCATCTAATGAGCCGTGCTTTAGCATCCTTTTTGGTCAAAAGATACTTTAGTGCGGCATGATCTGTGAAAACTTTGGTTAAGGAACCGATGAGGTAGGACCTAAATTTTTCTAAGACAAAGACTACAGCTAAAAACTCTTTTTCTTTGACAGAGTAATTTTGCTGAGCATCATTCAGAGTCCTACTGGCGTAGTAGATCACATGCGGTTTTCCATCAAACCGTTGTCCTAAAATAGCACCAATCGCAGAATCAGATGCATCACACATCAGTTCGAAGGGTAAGGTTCAGTCCGGTGCATGAATGATAGGAGCTGTGGTTAGCTCCTTTTTCAGATATTCAAAAGCTTTGAGGCAGTCAGGAGAGAAGACAAATGATGTATCCTTGGCTAAGAGATTGGTCAAGGGTCTAGCAATTTTGCTAAAATCATTGATGAAACGTCGGTAAAAACCAACATGACCAAGAAATGATCTGACATCTTTGACAGTTTTAGGAGGAGGAAGATTGGAAATGAGATCTACCTTAGCTTTGTCCACTTCGATTCCCCTATTGGAAACTACATGTCCTAAGACAATGCCTTGTTTGACCATAAAATGACATTTTCCCAATTGAGAGTCAGATTTTTCTCCCTACACCGTTCTAGGACCAGTTTAAGATAATGCAAACATTGGGAAAATGTGTCACCAAAAATGGAAAAATCGTCCATGAATATTTCGAGAAATCGCTCTACCATGTCGGAAAAAATACTGATCATGCAACGTTGGAATGTGGCCGGTGCGTTGCATAATCCAAAAGGCATGCGTCGGTAAGCGAATGTTCCATACGGGCAAGTGAAGGTGGTTTTCTCCTGATCTTCGGGAGCGATAGGGATTTGATTGTAACCTGAATATCCATCCAGGAAACAATAGAACTCATGTCCTGCTAAACGCTCTAACATTTGGTCAATGAAAGGAAGAGGGAAGTGATCTTTTCGAGTGGCTAAGTTGAGTTTTCGGTAGTCAGTGCAAACTCGCCATCCAGTTTGGATCCGAGTGGGAATCAGCTCATTAGCCTCATTTTGGATCACGGTGATCCCAGATTTCTTTGGAACAACTTGGACCGGACTCACCCATGAACTATCAGAAATAGGATAAATAATCCCATGATCGAGACATTTTAGAATGTCTTTCCTAACATCTTCTTTCATCACTAGGTTTAGCCTACGTTGAGGATCTCTAGTAGGTTTGGCGTTATCTATCAAATGAATTCGGTGTTAAATAATGGTTGGACTAATCCCTTTGATATCAGCCATGGTCCATCCAATGGCTTCCCTATTCTCTCTTAAAACGTCTAAGAGAGTTTCCTTTTGACTGGTAGTTAAGTCAGAAGAAATGATAACTGGTAAAGACTCGTTCTCCCGTAGGCATACTCTAGATTTTCAGGTAGAGGTTTGAGCTCTAACTTAGGGGGTTCCTCCACAGATGGGCGAAGCTGGACTCAGGGTTCTATCTCCAAAGGTTCTCGTTGCCAGCCAACAATAGAAACATGGTTGATCAGCGGTTCTATCTCTAGTTCGTCATCAGAAAGCTCCTCAATCATTAAATCAGATGCATTTGAATCAGACTCACACTCTCCCTCTTGTTCACTAGATATTTCTTGAATGAAATTCACTTCCATGGGTTCATCAGATGGATCACTAGGCTGCCTTCCTAGGTTGAAGATATTGAGGTCAATAGTCATATTCCCAAAAGATAGTTTCATCTGACCGGTTCTACAATTGATCAAAGCATTTGAGGTGGCTAAGAACGGTCTTCCTAGAATGATGGAGATTTGACTTTTGAGATTGGAAACGGGCTGCGTTTCCAAGACAATAAAATCAACAGGGAAAATAAACTCTCCAACTTTGATCAGAACATCCTCTACCTCTCCTTTAGGAATTTTTACAGATCTATCAGCTAACTGTAGAGTGCATCTTGTCGGTTTAAGTTCTCCTACACCTAGCTGTTGATAGACTGAATAAGGAAGAAGGTTGACGCTGGCTCCCAAGTCTAGAAGTGCCTTATCAATGTGAGTGTTACCTATGACGCATGGAATTATAGGACAACCAGGGTCCTTGTATTTTAACGGCATGGGTTTTGAAAAAATTTCACTGAAGTTGGCAGCTAAGAAGACTTTCTTGGGAACATTGGTGGTTCTTTTTTTAGTGCATAAGTCCTTCAAGAACTTTGCATAAGAGGGGATTTGTTCGATTGCATCTAGGAGAGGGATGTTGATCTTGACATGTTTAAACATTTCTAGGATTTTCTCAACCTACGGGGAGTTTTTCCTAGGTTTGAGTCTATCTGGAAAGGGGGCAACGGGCCTATACCTATCTAGATCAGGCTCAATTTCAAGTTCAGCGTTTTGGTCATCGGAAGGAATTGCTTCATCGGAAGGAGTGTGTTGGATGGGAGAAGGGGTTTGATCTGGTGGTGTTCTAACCTGATTGTCTATTTGTTTCCCTGATCGCAGTGTGTGAACTACATTCACATGAGCTGGATGGTTTGAACTGGATCCATTGTCTTTAGGGTTTGTAACAGGTTGACTTGGAAATTTTCATTTTTCTCTCTCACTCACGGCAGTGGCTAGTTGCCCAAGTTGGGTTTCTAACCAGGCTATGGCTTGAGTGTTCGAGTTGAGCACTTGGCCGGTTATTTGCATGAAGGAATTTAGAGTGGTGGATGACTAGGTCAACATGTTGGTCGTTTGTGTAGAAGCTTTGATCATAGCTTCTAAACCCTTTTCTAAGACACTTAAACGTTTGTCATGATCAGAATTTGAAGGATTTGTAGGCTGGTGAGGAAGAGGGTGTTGAGTTGGAAAAACTGGGTTAGTTTGTTGAAAATTGTTTGGTGCGTTGAATGGGCCAGTGTTTCCCCTAGGGAATTGTTGGTTCGACACGGGAATGAAGTTTTGGTTTCCATTAGAATTTCCTTGGTTCCAAGCAAAGTTGGGATGATTTCTCCAACCTGGATTGTAGGTTGGAGAAAATAGACATTTCTAGAGCGCTGGAATACAACGTTCATCTGTTCTAAAGCATGGTTGTTTCCTAGGAGAGGGAATTCCTCTGAAACGTGGGTAGGAGACTGACAATTATGACATCCTTGGGCAGAAACATGATTGATTTGAGCTGGAGCTCGTTCCTTAACTTCTAAAGCTTCTAACCTCCGCAGGATTGTTGTCATCTTTGCTTCAGAAGCAATGTTTGACTACAGGGAAAGACCACTAGACTTAGATTGGGGAACTGATGAAACCCTGTCATCACAGTGTTCCCACTGCATTGTTTTTTCGGATAGACTGTCTAGGAATTCCCAAGCTTCTTCTGCGTTTTTCCTCATAAAATCTCCCTGACACATCGATTCTAAAGATGTTTTTGAAGAATAGTGAATCCTTTATATATGACTTGGCACAGTCGTCATTTTTCTAGACCGTGATGAGGACATTGGATTAAAAGATCTTTAAATCGATCAAAATATTTTCAGAATGGCTCGCCCGGGATAATTTTGAAGTTTTGAATGTTGTTCCTAAGCTTTACCGTTTTATGAATAGGGAAAAATTTCTTAAGAAAAATGATGACAAATTCCTCCCAAGTTGAGATGGAATTTATCGGTAAGCTGTACAGCCATTTTTTAGCTTTGTTCTTAAGAGCAAATGGAATAAATCTGAGCTTAGTTGCATCTTCGGTTAATTCTCTCATTTTAATCATAATACACACTTCCTCAAATTCTGAGATAAAAATATATGCATCTTCTATTTCATTACCAAGGAATTTAGGTAGCATGTTTATGTAATACGGTCTAAGCTCAAAATTTGCTCCATTTACTTCGGGAAGTCTTATGCAAGATGGAATTGCATTTCTGGTGGGGTAACACATATCCTGAAGAACGGGTTGATTTGTAATTTCTTGAATTGGTTCAATACGGATTAAACGATGAGAATTATCCCGAACCTAAGTTTGCATACACCAAAACAAATTTTTTTCTTTTTAAGGAAAAAAAGAAAATTAGTTTTTTTAATAAGGAAAGAAAGAAAATTAGTTTTTTTATATGAAAAGATAAATAAAAAGAAAAATCCTAACTAAAACAAATCAAAGCAATCACTTTTTAACCACTCTAATTGTAGGGTTTAGCCTAACTCAACTAGATCAGCTCCTAACCAAAAACTCCTACAGTGAAAAGATTAAAGTTTTACCCAGGTAGTTAGCCAGGTAAGGATAGTACTAGAGGGTGATCAAAGATTAATTAAGTACCTCTTTCCTTGCGGAGCGCTTTACGCAACCCCTAAACCTTACCTTAGACACCAACTAATCTGAGAAAACTTAAACCGGTTCACTTAAGGTTTTCTTGTTCCATATTGAGCTCGAATCCTTAGGGGCCAACGTCTAATGAGTTTTAGAAGGCTTGAGTTTGTGAAGTGAGGAATTAGTGATTTGTGGGCTATGGAAAGGGTGATAAAATCCCTTACCTTATCTTGATTAGGGGTTTTACCCTTAAGAATTTTTTTAAGTGTGTGTCAAATCAAGTGCTACAATCACTTTGGTGAATTCCTACACTATATGAAATACAACCCTAGAAATTAAAAGCGACTAAAAATGATGATAAAAAGAAAATCTTTATAATTTTTATTAGGGTTAACAATAAAACAACTATGAGAAGGGGAAACATTATTTAAGTTTATTATCTTGTTAGTTAATGTCCAAGTGAAAGATGGATTTTATTATGGCCAACAAAAATAATTTTTTTTATTTTAAATCCTAATTGTCTCTAATTGTGAAGCTAACTAAAGAGGGTGGAATTGAAAATGCTAGAAAGAAGACTTACCCGAAAGCAATGCTCCAAATTCTTGATCTTCAATCCAAGATTTTTAAGCTCCAAGCGGTTCCTTCACAAGAAAAACACACAAGTTAAAGAACCAAAATAATAAAATCATATTTTAGCACCTTCCCCGGCAACGACGTCAAAAACTTGATGCGGCATAATTATGTACCAAAATTGCAAGTGCACAATTGATCAAGTTATAGTATAAAAAGTTATCGATCCCACGAGGAAGGTGATTTTAATAAATTATTAGAATTGGTTCTTATGTTTTGTTCGTGACAAAATAAGATTAAAGAATAAGTATGATTGTGGAGAGAGATATGATGAGTGGTTGTTTTGATTTATGTGCAAGTAATAATAAATTGAATTTTAGAGAAAAGAAATAAGAATCAAAGAATAAATGAAATCACAAGGCAAGAAAGAATAAAATCAAGAAATAAAATCAAGAATAAAAAAATTAAAGAAAGTCAAGATGAAGGATTCAATTAAGATATGAGAAATCTAGAATTTAATCCACTAACTAACTCAAATATAAAATACAAGCTATTCTCTTTTTTATCATATTTCAAATTAGATTTATTAAGCATAGACTATCAAACCATTTAAGGAAAGTATAACCTATTAAATTATCATCTAAGTTAAAATTATTATTCATGATAAAAATAACAACAAGATAGTAATCCTAGAATTCATAAGCATAACCTATCAAACCATTTAAGATAAGTATAGATTATCAAGTTCTTCTTCTACCGATTAGTTCACTAGTTGATTATCCTAAACATGAATATTTTAAGTATAAGAGAATAATTTGCATAATATAAAGGGAATTAGATTAGCATCATACAATTCTAAGATTCCTATAAGAATTAATTTCTCTTCTTAAAAAATAAAAACAAGAAGAAAAATAACTAATTACAAAATTAAAAAGAAAATAAAAATCTAAACTATGAACAAGAAATAAATCTAACTACAAAGAATTAAAATCTAAACTACAAAATATATTACAAAAATTAAATGCAAGAAAATAAATCTACTCTAGAAATTAAAGTGCAAAAAAAAAGATAAGAAAATAAATCTACACTACAAGCATGAATGTAAATCTAACTAATAAGCAATAATAAAGAAATTACTAAAAAGAAATAAAAGAGAAAATAAAAGAAATACAAACCTTCAAATTACTCTTCATCTCCATCCTCATCATTCAACAAAGAGGAGAAAAGAAAAATTTAAAGTAGAGAAAAATTATTATTATTAATTACAACAAAAGTTATAATTTTTGGAAGGTTTTCTCAATTAAGAGTAGCCCTCCTCTCCAAATGGAGTTACAAAATTTTTCACACCTCTAACCCCTCACTCTCTACCCCTATTTATAGTAAACATCAGTGAATGAGAGTCATTGGATTAAACTTAAGCCCCAAGAAAAACAAAATCAGCCATTGACTCGCGCTACAGTAAACTGGCATCGATGCAGGCATCGATGTTGGTATCAATGCTAGTATCGATGCCCACATCGATGCCGATATCGATACCCACTATATCCAAATTCTGATTTCACGGATAGCTTCGTCTCGTCGAGATAGGCGATTTTCATATATTATATGTTAAATTCCACCTTCCGGATTAGGAGATATCATCGTTTCTTTGTGGCCAACCATTTTGAATATGATTTCTTTTCATATTGGATTTTTGATTTTCTCCGGCTTCTACAGGCTACTCGGCTTGATTCTGGGCTTTTGGATAATTTGGAAATTGATTTTCCAATGGGCTTCTTTTGGGCTTTGGTATTTTTTCTTCATTTGGGCTTCAACACTTCATTGAATATTGAAAGAAATTGTTTGCTTCCATGAGCTTCATTTCTTCAATAAATCAAGGACTTTTTGTTGAGAGATGAGAATTTTGAGATTTATTCTTCATTAACCTGCAATTAAAGATAAAAATAATTATTAGTAGTATATTTATTCATATAAAATAGATAATGAAGGTATAAAACTATAATAAAATATGATTATCATTATCCTAGTGATAATGAACAAAATTTCTGAATTTTATTCAAAGTGAAAATTTATACCAAATTAATACTATACCTCTGGTACTTTCAACTTTTTTTCAGTGTTTCAAGTGAAAACATAACACAGGAAAAAACAATAGCAAAACCTACGTATTCAATATCATAGCATGTTGTTATTAATAACACCAGAATTCATGCCTTACACGCATGAAGGACTTTATCTTGATCCCTAATCAGAGATAAGTTTGCATTTAACACATAATGTCGGGTAGTTTATTCTCGTAATAATGGCGAAGTCTACGTATTCAATATCGTAGCACCAAAAATCCATATATTTCATGCATAGAGGACTTTATCTCGATCCCTAATTAGAGATAAGTCTACGTCTAACATGCGTCGCCGGTTAGTCTTTCCCAATGAAAATGACAAAAACCTACGTATTTAATATCGTAGCAGGTTGTTATTAATAACACTAGAATTCATGCTTTATACGCATGTGGGACTTTATCTTGATCCCTAATTAAATATAAGTCTGCATCTAACACATTCTGCTGGGTGGCATATTCCCACAATAATGACAAAGTCTACGTATTCAACATCATAGCACCAAAAATACATACCTTTCACACATGGGAGACTTTATCTTGATCCCTAATTAGAGATAAATATACGTCTAACATACATTACCGGGTAGTCCATTCCCATAAAATTGACAAAGGCTATATATTCGGTATCATAGCACTAAGTCTAAGAGAGTTTATTCTTTTAGTAAAACATTACATGTGGAACAGATTTAGACAATCCACATGCTAGCCCGACTCAAATGGTAGTCGGTAAAGGCTTAACAAATCAGTTAATGGCTGAGGGTTTGCTAAAAATCTTATGAATGTTTGCGGGTCCATCAGTGAATGGATGTGAGCCGTGATGTAACATTTGAGAGATTCTTCTCACGAGTAGCTTGTACCGTCACTACAATTTCTCTTTGAAGCACATCCTCACACGGGTCCTGTACGGCAAATCCCTTCAACCAAGATGCATTCGAAGTGGGTGCAGGGAATAACTCATTACTCATTTATGATAAGGAATCAATAGCTCCAATATCAGAGTTGAGATCCAAAGTATTTTGAAAGTTCATCCCAATCAACCATGAAATTTTGAAAACTTTAGAGGAGGTTTTGTAGGCTATCTAAAAATCACTGCAGATAGTTGATCCCTATCAAACACTAATGATAAAAGTTATAACCTAACGACTTTCGTATCAACAGGTGAAGGCTACAATATAAAAATATTCACATAGATCGATAAAGGTTATAATTTAACGACTGTCACGACAACCAATAAAAGCTCTAATCAGTAGCCTTCACAGCGAGAATTACAATCTAATGATTCCCACATTTCAAGGAGCTAGAGCAAAGATTACAAAATGATGATCTTCACAACGCTCTAACAAAAACGATTATAAGTCAACGATCTCTTCTGATTCAAACGCAGGGCTTATTGCTGCGTTTTTAGCTCAAACGCAAAACTCATTATTGCATTTTCAGACCAAAACGCAGGGTTCATCACTGCGTTCCAGATCCAAACATAGCTTTTATTGCTGCGTTTTCAATCCAAAATGCAGGGTTCATCGCT
>BQKN01000580.1:189295-206630 GCA_022839385.1 Asparagus kiusianus
AAACTATATGAATGTCTTGCGCAACCAAATATTTGGTCTTTTGTTATCTCCTTAGCACGCCAAGTTTTAGAATAATTAACTTTTAAACAATATTGGGAGTGTAATTCATTTCTAATGTCAGTTAGGGTGATATATGGACGCCTCTTCATAATTAATTGTAGTATACTTGCAATTCACATTCTCGATGCTCTAGAATGACCAGGTGTGATGTTATGTTGTCCACAAGTATATTGAGAAACAATTTTTTTATAGCAAATATCGACACATGGCTCAATAGTGAAGCGTAAAGCACCCACAGGCATTTTGTTTATGTTCTGAACATGCAATTAGCATGAATGTGTTTTGGCTCATTGTTAACATATTTGAAAGAGAACTTCTTAGCTAGAGAGTAGTATATAAGAGCCATTTTAAGTTCTTTTGCACTTTCAAATTGCTTCCCTTTTCCAGTAATTACCTCATGCCACCATGCAGGGTTTCTTGTCGAGTCACTTACTATGTCATCCATTATCCACACATGCTCTCCTTGAGGATTGTCATGTGGGATCCTCTCTGATTCCTGGATATGCTCTGATGACTGTGAGTTTTTAGTAGGAAGATTGCAAATTGAATATAACATACATATAAGTCATGTGTGGCAATTATAAATAATTGTTAACTTGTATAAGTCACAAATAAAGTCGATATGTCATGTACAATGTCTACAAGTTACATATAAGATGTAAGCATCACAGTTCCCATTATAACGTGTATACAGAACCTAAAAAGAATCTTTTAAATACTTACTTAAACTCTATTTCTGTCATTGTGTCTATCCCTATGACATGTGTGTATCATTCATCTCTTTCAGTAACAATCATGGTTATCGTATTTAATCTCACTGAACGATGATAATCTATCATGTTGAGAACATCTTCATCTTTTACAAACTCAAACGAGACATTGGGAAACTTCTCGAGAGAGTAACTTATCAACAAACTTTCATACCATACTTTTAAATTCTCCACATCGTGCATCTTCAATTCAGCTAAACTTGTTGCAGAATTGATTTTAATGAGGGTTGCATTGGTGTTTAGCGAAATCACACACATTAAAGATTTTTCCATTTTGGTTGTTGGAGAAGTTAAGAGAAAAGAGCTAAGAGCAATTTGGTGGTTGAAGGTTGTTTAAGATTGTTGAGTAGAATCTAAAGAGGGAAGAAGACATTACAATGACATGAGATATTATTTGGAGGGAACTTTCTATGTTTCCCTCCAATTTTCTCTTTTCCTCTAATAAATCTCTCACAGTCATTAATGTCATTCTTCTCTCTTCTCCTGAACCCATCACTTCTTACTGTACGATGTAATGAGGGGCTACCTAATGAGACAAAAAAATTATAACTTCACAAAAGGGTACAAAAGGGGGATCTTTATATAATGTTGGGCTAGGGATGTTTTAGTATAGAAAGTTGGTCAAAGAGTTTAAATGAGTTTGACTTTAGTTGGGATTGAGAAGTACATAAGTTTTTAAAAATTGTTTGCTCCAAGCAATTTTCCCCAAAAAAGTATGACAGAGAAATAAGATGGTTGCAATGAATTACATTAACCAATGGGTGCAGAAGACAAGTCAGCAAATAGAGAAAACTCTATAGCACGTATACACTACAAGGTGTAAGAATTGGTCGAGTCTTCAATAGAATAATACACTTTAATTTAGAAAGGAACTTATGACTGCTGATGGACCTCCTATTGATAGTGGCTATTGTCATCAAAATGTACTTACCGCCCTATAATGGGGTTCGCAACCAAGTTGTTCTGTTGGAGGCTTGGAGCAAATAAACATTATACTTAACCTAAATACTTGTTATATTGGATTGTGACGGAATGAAAAAGAAACAAACTGGTAAAACATGTATCCAAGGAATACAGAGTCTTCCGGCTTGATAGCGCCATATTCCATGTATTAATGTAAGAGAGAGAGAGAGAGAGAGAGAGAGAGACTTGGTAAATTTCTCTTAATTTGAATATTGAGTGTACACATATATTTATACAAGTAGAGGAGGGTGAGGTGTGTTCTTACAACGAATGTGGGACTAAAAACCCACTACTAACACTATTATCAATACTATTAGCAGCAGCCCCCCTTAAACTCATGTTGGATCAAACAAAGTGAGTTTACATATAAGAAACTAGAACCGATGAATAGGTAAGGCATTTGTGAAGAAATCCGCAAGCTCGTCGGCGGATGACACATGAGGAAGTAAAATTGTCTTATCTTTGATAACTTGTTGACAAACAAAATAAGCATCAATCTCAATGTGTTTGGTCCTCTTATAAAATACTGGATTATTAGCAATCTGGATGAAATACTAAAATCACTGAGAAGACGACGAAGATGAATAATCTATTTAGTTGTTGTGGATATTTCACGATACTCTGCATCGGTGTTTGAAAGAACAACAACATCTTGTTTCTTACTCTGCCAGGAAATTAGGGAATCACCAAGAAATAAATAATAATAATATGTGGTAGACTTCCTAGTAGTGGGATCACCAGCCGAATCAAGATCAGAATATGCACAAAGCTCTAACTTAGATGTAGCAGGAAACAAAAGAGAGTGAGTGCTAGTACCTCAGAGATACTAAAGAATCTGTAATAAGGCATCATAGTATACAGAACGTAGAGCACTAACAAATTTACTAATAATGCCAACAACATGAGAGATATCTGGTCGAGAGATGTACAGATAGACCAACTAAACAACAAGATGTCGATATCGGATACGATCAGATAGAGGCTCACCATCAGTAGAGCGAAGTTTGACATTTTGTTGGAGTGAAGTATCACAGCTGCATCGTTAGTTAGCTCAGCTCAATCTAGAATATCCGAGAGATACTTCTGTTGAGACAGTAGTACACCCCACGGGCCTTGAGAAATTTCTAGACCAAGAAAATACCGCAGAGATCCAAGATCCTTCATGTGGAACTGTTATTGCAACTGAGATTTTTCTTATTGTATACCAGCCACATCATCACATGTAATGATCATATCATCTATATAGATGAGTAATAAAACTCTGCCACGAGATGTAGCGCGAACAAACAGAGAAGCATCTTGATGACTTTCCATAAAGCCCGCCTTGAGCACGACATCATAAAAACACTCAAACCAAGCATGGGGTGCCTGCTTGAAACCATAAACAACATGACGAAGGAGACATATATATCACGGAGGAATATTAGACCCTGCAGGCGGTTGCATATATACTGTCTCAGATAAAGAGCCATGGAGAAAAATATTTTTAACATCCATCTAGTATAAGGACCAACGATGAGCAGCAGCGACCGCAAGAAGAGTACGAACGGTTGGCATCTGATCAACACGAGCAAATGTTCTCCTCATAATCAATATCTTGTTGTTGAGTAAAATCTTGAGCCACTAAACGAGATTTACGACATTCAATGGTGCTATCAGGATGATACTTGACCTTATAAACTCATTTACTGTCAACTAAAGATATGCCAGGGGGACAAGGAATGACATCCCAAGTATGTGTTTGCTAAAATACCTAAAATTCCTCAGCCATAGCTTATCACCACTCTGAAAATTGAATGACCTCTTGAAAGGATTTTGGCTCAACTGTAGTATGAATGACAGCAAGAAAATTATGAAAGATAGATGAATAGGAAGTAACTGAAGCATACCGTGCAGGCATGACATGTAGGCGTTTGCCTTGACGAAGAGCAAGAGGAACCTTAGGCGGGGGAGATGCTGGCACAGGTGCATGGAGGTCAATAATATTTTTTAGAATGAGTGTCGTGTCTACGGGATAATGATCAGATGGTGGAAGAGAAGGCTCAGGTGAGGGACAGTCAATAGAATGAGATGGAGAGATTTTAGGGAGATCTCAAAAGGAGATCTGAGGTAAGGAAATGGGTGATGTAGTTGGCGGAGAAGCACAATCAGTAGCGTGGAGGAAATTAAAATTGTCGAAAGCAGAATAAAATGGAGAATTCTCTTCGAACTGAACGTGTCAAGATATATGAACTCGACGAGATGCGAGATCATAACAACGATAACCTCGATGTTCCGAACTAATTCCTAAATAGACACAGAGAACAGCTCTAGGAGACAATTTATCACGTTCGTGAGATAACAAAAGAATGAAACAACGATAACCAAAAATGCTAACCAGATCATAACGGGGAGGATGAGTATAAACACAACTATGAGGAGTAGCACCGGAAAGAGAGCTAGATGGAATAATATTAATGGCATGAGTAGCAGAAAGAATGGCCTCAGTCCAGAAAAGACGAGAAACTAAGTAAGAAATGAGAATGGATCGAGCGGTATCGAGAATATAATAATGTTTGCATTCATCAATACCATTTTGCTCGTGAGTATAGGGACATGACTGTTAAAAGATAGTCCCATGAGAGGACATGATAGAGCGCATGGTAGAGAATAGGTACTCTTTGGCACAGTCAGAATGAAAAACTTTAATACGAGCTTACCATTGAGTGAAAATCATCGTAGTGAAGGCTTGATAAGCAGCAAGTACGTCAGAGCGATTTTTAAGTAGGTAGACCCATGTATAATGAGAGAAATCATCGATAAAAATAACATAATATAAGTAGTCAGATGAAGAAGGCACAGGAGCTGACTCCCAGATATCAGAATGAACCAAATCAAATAAGGATGTGGAAACATATGTCCTAGTTGAAAACAGTAGAGTAGTGAATTTAGCCAATTTACAACCAGTACACGACTCAATATGAGAACGACAGAATACATGACCAAGTACTCCGGACTAGATAAGACTTTCCAGCCTTTTATGAGACACATGACCAAGTCGTCTATGCCACAAATCTGCAGAAAGCAAGGTAGAGGATTTTGGACTTATAGAAGCAACAAGAGAACGTAGACGTATGGACTCTGGAAGGTAAAGATATTCCAAAAAATATAGTTTATGTCTCCTCCGACCGGCCCTAATAGTCTAACCCGTCTGTGGATCCTGCATAATACAAGTATCAGAAAAAAATAAGATAAGTAGGCCATCCATACATAATGAGCTAACAGAAACTGAATTCAAACACAACTTAGGAGCCACATAGACGGGGCCAAGAGTTAGACGACCAGATGGGTTAATTTGTGGGATGATAGAGCCATACTGAGTGATAGACAAATATTGTCCAGCAGCCGTGTAGATAGGGGAAAAAAGAAGAGGAAGTGAAGACAGAAGATAAGAGAGAAGCATTACGAGTCATATGAAAGGAACAACCAGAGTTAATAATCCAGAGATCAGTCATACCAGAGACCGAAGGGTTGGCTGAAGAACCAGCAAGTCGCATACCAGAGAGTTGTGCAGTAGATGTAGAGGCTCTATGCTGAAGAACATCAATTTGATAGTGAATATCAGAGAGTTGTGCAACAGATGGAGAGGTGGTATGCTGAAGAGTCGTAATTTGTCGGCTACTATTTGCAATAGCTTAAAGAGCCTCCATTTGACGGTGAATATCAGAGAGTTTTGTAGCAGATGGAGAGGTGGTAGGGTAAAGAGCCGTAATTTGATGGCTAATATCTACAATAGCTTGAATGGTAGGGTCTGAAGTGGTAGATGGCATAACATTGACCGATAATCCTGGTGCACTAGAGGATTGGGACTAAGGGGATCGCTAACTATGGCCAGTTCCTTAGGAACGTAACTCAGGATGAACCTGGAAACACGTTTCAAAGCGGTGTCCCTCTTTCTTGCAATATGTGTAAAAGAGCATAGACTGAGTCTGAGAAGCAGGTGCCAGTAAAGAGGTCATAATAGCAGTAATTCAAAGTTCAAAATAATAATCCTTGAACGAAACCCAAATGTTTAAAGGAGAACCCGAAGGTTAATGTAGAAACCTAAAGGTTAAAATGACTGTCAAATTTGAGAAAAAAGAAGCAACCGACGACCAAGGTGGCCCGAAGATCGACCGGATCTGATGCTCACGCCGAACACCTACAACGGATTAATGCCGATGTTGAGACGTTGAGACGTCGAGATGGATTGAAATGGCGATGCCGTAACTGATTATGAAACGGCAATGCCGTTTGTTTGAGGCCGAGAGATGGATTAAAACGGTGATGCCCTTAATTTGAGATCGAGAGAGATGCCGTTAATTTGAGACTGAGAGACGGTCTTGAAACGGAGATGTCGTAAATTTGAGACCAAGAGATGGTCTTGAAACAGTGATGCCGTAAATTTGAGATTGAGAATCGATCTTGAATACGAGAACGTGAAACGTGTTAAGAGGTCGCAAAGCGGCAAGGCCAAAAATCTGGCAAAGGAACGCAAAAAGGTGTTTAAACGGCTGCAAAGCAGTAATGCCAATATTTGGCAAAAGAACGCAGAAGCGTTAAAAAAATTTATTATAAGGGAAATAATAACCCTAGCTCTGATACCATGTTAAAGTAAGAGAGAGAGAGGGTCTTGGGTAAATTTCCCTTAAATATTGAGTGTGCACATATATTTATACAAATAGAGGGTGGTGTGTGTTCACACAACCAATGTGGGACTAAAAACCGACTACAAACACTATTATCAACACTATTATCAATACCATGAAAAAGATATTACGTACTAAGGCGGACTTGCCATAATTCTAGAAGAGTAGATCTGTCGAAAACTCTCGTGGGCTGCGGAAAAAGGTTAGAAGAAATAGGAAATATGCATTTCTTGGAATATTCCTTCAGATATATCAGTTTTCAGAATTTCCCATCGATTACATGGAGACTTGCGTACATTTCAAATCATAACGCACAGTTGGTTCAGGGGTGACGATCCCAGAACTAGAATTCCCAGAGAGCCACCCTGGCTTGATTGGCCTAGCAATATTTTTCCGAACTGCAACTTGCTACAGGGACTTCAGAGATGTAATCCCTACAAGAGATGCTACTCCAAATTTAACTACTTTGGGAGTGAGAACACCAAGGTTGAGAGGTTGCACCGTAGGTAAATAACTTCAGTAATCATAAGCCATCAGGGTAATTGTTTATTGGCTTGATATATACATGGTTAGCCAACATATAGCAAAATAAACTTTTAAGAGTAAGGACACGTCAGAAATAGTATCGGAATGCCAAATTTTTTAAGATAACCAATTCTCCATATAAACAACTTGAGGAGACGAGTGTCTTAATGATTCATGGAAACAATCTGAGAAGCTTATAGAGCATTATATATCTTAATGGTAATAGTAACTATATATATCATATCAAAGGTATATGGGGACCTCAGCTTATTTTATTTCGTCTTTTTTCGGCTTTTCCATCTTTATTTCCTTTTTGGATGCGCTGATTTATTGCTCCATTTCCCCTTGTGCAATTGTGTGTGTCAACGGGCACGTGGGTGCGTTTGCGGTTGTGGTTATGGGTTTTAGGTGGGC
Source organism: Asparagus kiusianus (assembly GCA_022839385.1). Lineage (NCBI taxonomy): Eukaryota > Viridiplantae > Streptophyta > Magnoliopsida > Asparagales > Asparagaceae > Asparagus > Asparagus kiusianus. The sequence continues at coordinate 196,695 of BQKN01000580.1, forward strand.
CTGAGGGGGTGTTGCAGTTTGCGTGTCGGGTTTACTATGTGAATCTATAAGCATATGTAACTATCCAGCGCATCTTATGTGATATACTGCATATGGACTGTATCTTGTGTGATGTGGTTTTGTGAAAGAAGAAAATGCTATATAATAACTTGGAGGATTATAACACCCAAGCTCTGGGAAAAGAAGATAAAGCATCTGAACCTTTAGGGAGAATGAAGAAGACATCAATTTTTCATGGAGTCCTATTTCTTGCTGTGCTCATGGCATTTGGTACTCTCTTAACCCTTTTGTTTTTTGGGTAATAAAAGGGAGAAATACGTATATTCCTCTAATTATGTTATCTAAAAACCGACAAATGTCATATTCATGCAGGGCAGAAACAACTGGTAGCTGATGGCCAACAAACTTGCACGGCAAATGTCTGTTATCCTAAACTATGCCAGGCGCTGTGTGAGAATGTCTTCAAAACTGCAAATGTGACTGGAATTTGTGAAGATGGTGGCACTACCTGCCGATGTTACTACAATTGCGGAAAATGACAAGCGTTGTAGCGTGAGTTACAATAATATATTTGGGACTATATTTCCTAGGGTTCCTAGAATTTTATGACGAGTTATTGTGCGACAACTTTAGTGAGGGACGCATTGTTTTCTCGACCCAAATGCCTCTTTGTAATTCTGAAAAAGGGGATTGCGTCAAGAAATACAGTGAAAGTCAATTTAAATTTATTTGTTGAAGACTGTTTGAAGCAGTTGCGGATATTATGTTGCTATGGATGCCTTACAATTAATAAGACTCGTTACAAATCAAGAGTATAATTTCAGAGAATTGAAGCTTGGGTAAAATCCCGAAACTGATACAAATGACTAGAACATTATCTCTAATAACCAAGAACTACATGGTTGAGTTATCGAACTTATGACAATGGGTCTAGATTACAAACTTCAATAACGCAGTCGAAGCTCCCTCAATCATGTAGTTTCCCTCTAAAATAGACTCACGAAGAACAGAGAATACGAGGGAGGTTCTCATTTATGATAGAAGGCCAAAACAACCAAAGCAACAATGCAGCACATCACACTTTTCATGGTCGTGATCATTTTGTTAACAAAATCTTCGCCATATTCAATCAATAAAAAATGATTAAAACCTATGTAACTTACGGGTAACCTTTAAAGTGTTAAGATTTAATAGTGGGCAAATATTAAAGGGTACTATTGAAAAAAAAGAAAAGAAAATTCTTCATGCCCTAATTTAGACAATTCATCAAACAGTTGGCCGTCAGCTGCTACTACTTCAAAATAAGTTCAAAATAAGCAAGAAAATCACATAAGATATGAAATCCTATCAGCGTACCAAAAAGGTGAACGGAAAACATTAAAGGGGTGTTTGGTTTAAAATGTACAAATTATAGGAAATGTTTTCCAAAATATGATTTCCTTGTATTTCTTAAAAAAATTATAGAAAAAATTTTGAGAAGTCAAAAAGTACCAATTTTCTTTTTTTCTTTTACTTTATTTCTTTGGTTCAAAATAAGAAAATGACCCATAACTTGTAGAAATTGAACCAAACACCTCCCTAAATTTATAGAAAAGTGTCAACTTTATAGAAAAATGTCAATGTGGTGTCAGATTTCTAGGTGATTTCCATCCATTTTGAGAGTAAATTGATTTCTGTAAATTTTGATACTTTTTTGTACTTTACAGAAAATATTTCTGTAAATTTTTTTAAACCAAACATAGTTTACAGAAAACTACATAAATTTTTTAATTACATAATTACCATTATCAGATTTTTTGAGAAACCTTTTTTATAAAATTGTGCAACCAAACACCCCCTAAGATCACTTTGAGAAGATTCTTAGTTTACATTTTGAGAAGAAAAATAATTGCATTGAAAACCTTCCATTTTTAGAAGATTGTGTATTGGCACTTTGGCTGAAATTATTTGCATTCACAATCATTCCATCTTGAGAGGATTTTAAACTGTCAAAATTTTATTTACTAGATTAGATGCATGTGCATTGCACGTGGTTAAATATCATTATCTTTTTTTTATTCTATTTTCTTACTTAACTTAGGTATGAAATATTTCTTTTAATTTCATGTGAAAAATAAAATAATTTATTGTCTATATACTATATAGTTAATCAAAAGTATTAAAATTATCATAGCCAAAGTCAAAATTACACGGTCAATTCACATTCAGTACAATTTACAATAAATAGTACATGAACATCAAGAACCTTTTATTAAAAAATATTTTTTATGCAAATAATTTTATTCTCACCGCAATCCTATGTTTTCATCTTATGATTTGGAGGAATTCACAGTATTTTATACCATTTAAAATTTTAATAATTAAATTCCACTTTAATGTTATATCTCATCAGGCTAATAGGCTTCTAAGGAAAGATCATATACCAAAAACCATGGATCTTAATTATGAGAATTTTTCAAGGTAATATTATTATATTCTATATGTTTATGTTCTGGATTGTCAAAGCAAGCTATGAAATGACTAATTAATATATTTTTATGCTAGTGTGTATGTTTTTCTTGGTAGAATGAATTGTTGTTTTTTGAGACATAAAATTGGTTTATAACTAACTTTGACAATTTCACGTAATTGGAGATTTGCTCATGTCTTTAAATTATGTTTATTTTTTTAATGAGCATAAGATTCCTATTTATTTAAAGATCTTTCTCCATTTCATACGATTAATCTTGTAATTTAGAGCATTTTAGCTCAACTACTTCAGTTATAACTTCTATCAAGGATTCATCTCTATTTCTTAGTACGTAGTGGCCAGTTTTACTATGATAGGATCTAGTTATTCTAATTCAAGTCTGTCAAAATAATTGCAAGTGGTGAAGACCATAAATCTTTTCAAATGATATATTTCATTAACATACCTATTGAATATTTCAAAGGCTCGCAATTGGTGATGACCCTAAATATTTTAAAATGATATATATTGAACATTTGATGATCAAAACATCAGAAGAACTTAAATGTGGCTAAAACTAATTTATACCACTTTTCATACATGTCTATAAATTATAACATTAAAATATAAAATATTTAAAATGAAATGCATTAAGTTAGAATTTAGTTTTAAATTAAGAGCCATTATTTGAATAGTCTTAGATGCATAATTTCTTTGACTTAACATACATATTGAACATTTCAAAATTCTAAGTTTTCACTTTTCGAACTACCTTTTCAGTCATAAAAAATAATAAAAACCTTTTCTACTGAGTTGGTTGCTTATAGTAAAATATTGTATTTTTCCTATTTGATATAGTAAATTATTAAGCAAATGATATATCTCATGTTTAGTGCAGATAACTATGCGAATAAAGTAAAATATTTTAAATGCTAAATATCAATAAAAAACCTCGTTAACTTTGGATGATAATCAGATAACCTCGCATAACTTTAAAAATATCAAAAAGTCCACTGTATTTTAGGGGTTATCAGAAAAAACCTTTAACTTTGAGATTTTTATCAGGAAATCACTGCAGAAGCGATAATTTTAGGGGCATTTTCTAACAAAATCTCAAAATTGCGGGTTTTTTTTGAAAATATCTAAAAGTTAAAGGGGGTTTCTTATAGTTACTACTTAATAAGATTTTATAACATTATATCTAAAAAATAATGGATTAATTTTATAAAACCCCCTCAACTATTTTAAGATGAGGAAACCCTTTCAAGTTTAAGCATATTGTAGATAATCTCCCTTAACTATAAAACTTTGAAATAATCCCTTAAACTTTTCTCACTTAACTCCCCTCAAATATAGAGATTCTCTAAGAAATCCCCCTCAACTATTTTAATTTGAGAAACTCCCTCGAATTTGAGCTTAATATAGATAATCCCCATCAAGTTTGAAAATTTAAGAAATCACGATGAACTCTTCTCACTCTACGCCCTGAAAGCTAACATTGTCATCCTAATAACCCTATAAGTTTACATTTTTTTACTTAACCTAAAATATTTTTTTGGAAAAAACCCCAAACATCGTATGTTTACATTTTAAAGATTTTTGTAGAGGTTTTTCATAATTATTGAAAATTTTAAGAGGTTGATTATAATTTTTAGATGTTTAGGAGATTTGCTTCTAATTATAGATTTTTTGGGGGTTGTTTGTACTTTTTATATTTTTGGGGTTTTTAGTAATTTTTTTATGGTACTTTGTAATTTTCTAATTTAAAGGGGTTTTTATAATTTTTTAGATTTTTAGGAGGATTTATACAATTTAAAAAATTTTAGGATGCTATTTTTCATACTTAATTTTTATTAAATTTTTTATTATTTTCATATTTTCATGTGTTTTTTGGAAATTTGAACTTTTAGGGGTTTGTTTTTTAATTTTTAAATTTTAAAGGAGGTTGTTTGCACTTTTTTAGATTTCAAATAGGTTGTTTATAACTTATACATTTTTATGGATTATTTATAATTTTAGAATGATAAGAGTCTTTTTCACATTTTTAGATTTTCTAAGGGTTTTTTTTGCAATTTTGTGAAACCCTCATAATTAACATAAAGATAAATCTCACTAAGCCCCCAATAATTTTACTATTTGGAAAAAAATATTAAATATCTTTAAAAATCTAACTAAATGCCTAATAATTTTTGGCAGAAAATCCTCAAAATTAATATCATTAATTCATGCGTAGTTAGATGACCAAAGTACATCCCAATTCACTTAAGCCCTAGCAATTTTTAGTAAAAAACCTAAAATAACAGTCATTTATAATTTTAGATCTTTTTATAGGTTTGTTTTTATTTAATGGAAATTTCAAGAGGTTGATTGTAATTTTTAGATTTTAGAAGTGTTTGTATCTAATGTTTGATTTTTTTGGAGGGTTGTTTTTACTTTTAATTATTTTTTAGGTTTTTGTAATCTTTTTGGGGTTTCTTTGTAGTTTTGTAACTTAAGGGGTCAATTTATTATTTTTGGGATGTTTAGGGGGCTGCTTGTAATTTAAAATTTTTAGGACTCCATTTGTAATATTTTGAATTGTTAATGGTTGTTTAAATTTTTAATTTTAAAGGGGTTTGTTTGCATTTGATTTTTAAGAAGTTCTGTGTAATTTATGAATTTTTTTGTGTTATTCATAATTTTAGAACTTTAAAAGTAATTTTTTTAATTTTAATATTTTCAAGGGTTTTTTACAATTTTCATTTTTAAGGGGCCTATATGTTTTATGTAGCTTTTAGAAAAATTTTAGTATTATTTGTAATTTTAGAATTTTTACTAGTTATTTATAATTTTTACTTTTTTGGAATGCTTATCAATTTATGGGTTAACTTGCAAATAAGATCGATTTGAGGGGTATATACTATGGTTGAGGATTAATTTTAGTCAATGTGAATTTTAGGATAATGCCATTATAAACTGTCTAAAAATCATAATAAATAGCTGATCCCCATCAAGCTTCAATGACGAAAGTTACAATCAGATGACTTTTATGCCAACAAATGCAAGCTACAGATGGAGGATTTTTTACATAGATCGAGAAGAGTTACAATTCAACGACACTTCCGATAACTGATAAAAACTCTATTCAGTGGTCTTCACAATCAACAGTGAGAGCACTAGTAGAATAATGAATATCCTAGACGGATTATTGCAGATGGAAAATTTTCCGTCTAGAATACTTTATTCTAGACGGAAAATTTCTGTCGAGGAAATTCCGTCTAGAATAATATATTCTAGACGAAAATTTTCGTCTGTAATAGTATTACAGACGAAAATTTGTTTTTTATTTTTTTTGAAATTTACCTATTATCCTAGACGGAAATTTCCGTCTAGGATACAACCTAGACGGAAATTTCCGTCAAGAAGCTATAGGTTCAGTTTATATTTCATAAAACCCGCAACTCGAGCCCTAAATCCCAAAATCTTGATTTTCGCTCGCCTTTCTCTCTCTCGATCGCGATCATCTGGCCCGTCGTCGCCGGAGTCCTCAAATCTCGTTCAACAGCCTCGTCGTCACCGTCGTCGCCGTCGAAGCCGTCGACGCCTTTCAGATCTCGTCGGAGAATCCCTCTGTCGTCGCCGTTGCCGTCGTCGCCTTCTTCCTCGTCGTCCCGTCGTCGCCTTCTTCCTCACCGTCTCGTCGTCCCCCTCTGTCGAAAAACTCCGGCACGGTGAGGTTAACTTTCGATCTTTCTCAAACCCTAGTTTTCTCAAACCCTAGAAATCTCTTTGGCTAAACCTTAAGATGATCTAATTTCTATAGCCCTAAAATTGCTCATGATAATGGTTATGCCCGATTCAGCAAGATTCCATATGTGAAAATTATGCTCACCTATCCATTATCCTCGTATTTGTATTGCATTGGAGAAATTTTTCTAGTACAGTTTTTTTTTCATCACTAACAATTTGTAGATGAATTAATTGGTCCTTCTTGCAAGTTTAGCTTATGATTTTTAAAGAAAAAGGTCACTGTAAAACTAGTAATTAACATGTGATTTGAGAAAATGAGGTGAAAGTTAACGGCTGATCGTTTGTGTTTGATTATTATGAGTCTATAATGATGTTTGTAGCATTTCCTTCATTGGCAACTTCTATTTCTGTTATCTTGTTTTGCTAGTTAAGCGCACAAGGATCTCATGTTTATCATACAGTTTGTGATTTGAATTGTACAAATATGATTATATAGGTTTGTGATTTGCAAATGTGTGAGTTATGGAAGAAAAAGTTTTCAAAAAATAGAGTGATATATAACGCAATATTATATAATAATGTTTTATATATCCAATTTAGGTAAAAAATATAACGTTAACCCTAGACTCCCGTTCAATAATTACAGCCAATTCTTTGAGGTTATAATATAAGATGAACGAGTCAAATTTGGGTAAGAGGTAAATTTTCCTACTCGAAATTTATCGTTCACTTAATATTATAATAGAGATGAATTGGTATAGAAAGTTGTAATTATTGGATCTATCCTTCTCGGACGGGTTAGGAATATAGTAGTGCATACATCCAACTTTGTATACTTTGTATGATTTCATTTCTTAAAAATTTTGGCAGCTCGTACCTATTGTTCTCCGTGTACAATAAGCGTATGTTATTCTGCGTTTTGATATGTTGTCAGTACGCATAACAACATCCGCACATTGTACAGGGAGAACAGCGGGTAGGTGCTGCCGAAATTTTTAAGAAATGAAAATATACAAAGTATATGAAGTTGGATGTAAGCACTATTATATTCTTAATGGGATAGAAGCCTTCCTATGACAGCCGTTAGAGTGTGCTAATTAGTCTCCATACCTTAATAAGTTTCAAACATACCTTAATGCCGATACTTAAATGCAACAATGTATGTTTTGAATAGTTTAAAATTTTTGGGTATACTATCTATTCTCAAATAGAGTTTCTAAATATATATTAACTACAGATGAGGAATACTCCTGACAAGTCATGGATAGATATCCCTAGGAGTGAACGGTTTCGTGATCAATGTTATGTCGATGGATGTGAAGCCTTCATGAAGTATGCCGAAATGAACCCAAAAAATTTAAGTAGCGGTGCAATGTACTGCCCCTGTTATAGGTGTAAGAATATGAAGCTGAAAAATAAAGATGAAATACGAAGTCACTTAGCAAACTCTGGTTTTTACAAGGAATATAAATATTGGTCCTATCACGGGGAAGGTCGTACCGAAGATGAAGTCCCGGATGTGCATGTCGATACCAGTCATGGTGTCAGGATAGATGATACAGAAGTAAATTTACAAACTGATATCGGACCCGACCATACCGAATACCATATTAACAATGACAATGAAGATGATATCATAGTTGATGTCCAAGATGCTCATGCTCCTGAGGACTTGGATCGTATAATGAAACTACTAGAGGATAGTGAAAAGGATTTGTATGAGGGTTGCACCGAGTTCTCCAGATTTTCATTTATCTTGGAGCTCTTACATATTAAGAGCCTCAGTGGAATGGCAAATACTTATTTCGAAATGCTTCTTGATTTGTTGCGGAAGGTAGTTCCAGGAGGAGAGCGTAGCATTCCTAAAACAACTTATGCGGCAAAGCAAATAGTTTTCGATTTGGGGCTTGATTACAATAAGATTGATGCGTGTCCCAATGATTGTATTCTCTACTACAAGGATAATAAAGACCTTCAGGAATGTTCAACATGTGGAGTTTCTCGATGGAAACAACAATCTTATGTTTTGTCAAGAGAGGAAAATAATGCCATTGCAATGAATGTGATGGGGTATAATAACCGGGGTAGATTTCCATTGATGGGGGTTGGAGCTCAGCGGGGTACCTCCAGAAAATCCTCCACGGCGTCCTCGACAACCTCGACTGTGACTACATCATCAAACAGAACTCACACCCCTTCTACAATTATGCGCGTCAACCGTTATCTGCGCGGTAAGATCGACCCTACATTACTCATGCAGATGACGACGGCTATGTGTTCAGATTTGCCTCCATCCCCTACTAGCGACGATGTTTTTAGACACATCGTTTTATGCTTGTCCGGGAAGATTTCTGCTGAATTATTTGGAGAAGTTTTGGACCAAATAGATTTAGACGCTGGCGCACAGGTAAATTAATAATATGTCTTATATTGTTAAATTTCATTCTCTAAATGTAAATCTATTTATTTTTAGGCTGGACTTGCTGGAGGAAGCAGTAGTGGCGTGCAGAGGAGGGAACTTGACGATGATGATGACTCTTGATTTTATGAGGTAAGTTAGTTAACCGGATGTGTGTATGTGTGCATGTGTTTGTAGAGACAAGTTTAATATGCTTCCACGAGAACTTTAATATGCTTGGTTCTTTATATTGGTACTAGTAGTGAACCCAACTTGGCGAGTTTTTCACTTGGTGAATCCCTGGGTGTTGTTCATTTCTTCACTAGTTAGGATGTAGCGACTATAATGGTTACCCTTCCCTGGTTTTTAATTGGTTTAACCAATCGAATATATGCATGAAGAATGATGTGATTGCTAACGTGTATATTGTTTACCTTTTAGATTGTTTTGATAAACTATTATTGTGTTATTGTATGTCTTTATTCATACAATGTGTCCCTGAATCTCAAAAGATTTGAGTATGAGCTAGTGTGGAATTCCACGAGAACATTCATTACTCAGATGGAATCAACACTAGCAACTATGGTTTTTGTTACAGTTTTATTGGACTTCTTAAGAAGTCTAATAAAACTATAACAAAAACCACAGTTGCTAGTGTTGATTCCATCTGAGTAAAGTAAACTATGGTACATCAGAAGTTTCTCTTTGTGAATGAAGGCCACAGCTTGTGCAAGATTACTTTTCAATGTCTATCCGCAGTGAAGACTGAAGAGAATAATGAATGTGCCCATCTAGATTAGTATCAATCACTTTATGCTCAGAGGTTAAATCACCTTTGTTATTGTGCTTTAGCCTAACTTGTATTTGTGAGAAGAGGATAAATCTATGGTCTGCGCACTTCCCTTTGACATTAACTGGTTGCAAAACAATATTTAAAGTTGATATGCTTATGCTGCATTTCATTAGAGCATATATTAAATAATGAACGACTTTCGAAAGCATCCATTTAGATATAATTATAGAGTGATTTGTGATATTAAACTACTGGGTTGTAAGCAATTAAACTCGCACATGGTCATACAGAGACCCGGCAATCTTACAGTCATGACTTCAGTCTTTCCTTTAATGTCTGTTTAATATTGAGTTGATGATCAATCCCACAAAATACTTTGTTCTCTTTTTTTTTACTCTACTTTTATTAAATTAATTAATCATGATATTCAACCACATGTATCGCACGTGTATCTCAACTAGTAATGAGAAAATATGTAAACTACATATCATGCATTATGCCTCTAAGCCATCAAGAGACCTTAAGTTATACATTATCATATATTTCAACATTGCTTAGGACTTAGGT
>BQKN01000580.1:231630-255724 GCA_022839385.1 Asparagus kiusianus
AATAATTAATCAAAAAGACTGTGGTAGTGGTTCTCTCAAAGCTGGTGATGGGCTTAATGTGGCTTGATATGATATATCCAACATTACTAAGCATACTTCTAAATTTAGGAATATATATCATATTCTTAAAAATAATGCCACCTTCTTTTATCTTGCAGGTGCATGTGTTTCTTTGAGCATCTCTAGAGAAAATAATGCTTGTGGACCTGGATATCGGTTTGTAAATCGTCGTCGTATTTTTAAATCTAAGACTTTCTTTGTGTTGAGCCCAAAACAAACAGTGAGTTGATTGAGTTGATATGCAAATTTATATGCATATATGTGGATGATTATAAGTTGGAAGAGTTAAGAGAGAGATGATATGTATGAAAAATCATGTGTGATTTTGTTGTGATTTTTATTGTTGATTATATATGTGATTTTTATTGTTGATTATGTATGTGATTTTTATTGTTGATTTGTAAAGTGGATTTTACAGGTATATATACAGCTAATTTTAAAATTTGTGTGATTTACAGGTATATATACAGGTATATATACAGCCAATTTCGAAACTGCAGAACATTGGAAAGAAGCTTTCCCAGACGGATTTTTTACATCCCAGACGGAAATATCCGCCTGGGATGTAAAATCGTCTGGGTTGACATTAGATATCACAGACGAAAAATTCTGTCTGGGTAAGTTATTCCAGACGAAAATGAATTCCGTCTGTGATAATTAACCCAGACGAAAATTTCCGTCTGGGATATTAAATATCACAGACGAAAAATTCCATCCGTATTAACTAACCCAGACGGAATTTTTCGTCTGGGATATTGAGTATTACAGACGAAAAATTCCGTCTGTAATGTATCCCAGACGGATATATCCCAGACAAAAAATTTCATCTGGATTAAATATCACAGACGGAAAAAATCCGTCTGATATGAATTACAGACGGTATTTTCTTCCATCTGTGATAATCCGTCTAGAATACATTACAGACAGAATTTTCGTCTAGAATAAGTTATTCTAGACGGAAACAAAGTAGACCCGTAAGCCAGACGGAATTCCGTCTGGAATAGTATTTCTAGACAGAATATAGGTTATTTCAGACGGAATTTTCCGTCTGGAATGCGTCGTTTTGTACCAGTGGAGTTACAATCTGACGACTTTCACACCCCATAACAGCTAACACGAGGATTACTGAACAATGGTCCTTGCAGCGCTCTTCAGAAGAGGTTACAAGTCAATTAGCCCCTTCTAAAATGCGGAACTCATCTTCACGTTACAATTCTTGAAACACAGGCGACCCTCGCGTTTCCAAGCTGCAACAAGCAAAACGCGAGTGGCCCTCGTGTTTTTGATGTTCAGCCAACACCCAACTCCGCGTCTCAATTCTAAGACGCGAAGTTAGGGTCCTAAATGCTAAATTGGACGTTTGACTCATTCAAACATGAGTCGAACGGTTCCAGAACCGTTTTCCCCATGATCTAAGGAAATCACGCCCACTTAGGAGAGGATTAAGGGGGCAGTTACAACCCCTTATCCCTCTATAAATCTCAACAAACTCAACAGAGTTAGGGGGCGAGCTATAGTCGGATTTTCAGTTTTAATCTCTTGGGCATAGAGGTTCGGAGATTAGAGATTTCGGCTGGATTTTGAAGATCAAATCATCTACAAAATCAGCACAATAGAGTTCTTGGTAGTTAGGAGATCAGATTCTTCAGCAACAAACAAATCTATTTGGCTTATTAACCGATTATTCGGTTTTAACAACTCTTTTTACAGAGTTCTAATTCATTCCGAGTTCTTAAACTCATTAAGAGTTACTCATCAAACTTACCACGAAAGTTCACTGTTCCTACGAGATAAAAACGGTCGGATCATCAACGGAGAGCAAATTCGACGCAAACATTCAAAGGATGCACTCCATCGCTACCAAGAAAAACCTAGTTTTAAACAAAGGAGAGAATCCAGATCATTCTCTTCTCTTTTGTAATCAGGAAATCCAATTGTGACTGAGATTAAAGGAATACAAATTAAATTTTTTTTCATTTCTTTTACTGCAAATTTTCCAACAAACAACCATTTTGGAACTTAAGTGTAAAATTTCAAAATATTTTTGTTGCTTTCTAAAATTATCTAACTTACTAAGGATTTGATGAGAATTATAGATATTTTGGGAGTTTAATGCTCAATTTAAAGTTCTGAAAGGTTTATTGAAATTCCCTTTTTAAAATAATTAAGGAGGGACAATGACAATTTTTTAGATTTTTTAATTGTGGATAGTTAGAACTTGTTTAGAATTAACAACAATTTGATTATCATAATTTTCTACTTTTTTGTGAATATGAATTTCTAATAATGGATATGAATAGTTTTAATTTAATGAGAATTCGTAAGAAGATAGAATTAGTTGGATACATGTCATCTTTTAGTAGGATAGAAAGTTAGTTCTACTATTTGATCTCTTTTAATATTAAATTTTGGTTGAATATTTTATCTTTAAATTATTTGAATATTTTAGGATAAAATTAGAATGTAATATTCAAAAAGGATTAAGGGTAAAATTGACTATAGAAAGTTTTTCTCAAACTCTTATAAGGAGTATGATTTCAGTACGTATTTGGTTGGAGACATTACATACATGCAATTGCAACTAGAATTATACAGAGGCCACATGCAAGATACATTGGTCACCTAAGAGCATCTCCAACCATACTCTCCAAATTCCACTCTTCAAATTGGAATATTCCTATAATATTCTAATTTGGAGAGTGGAATTTGGAGGTTTTCTCCAACCCACACTCTCTAAATATTTTTTTTTGTCAAACATATAAATTAAAAATGTTGGGTATAGTTTACATTAATAATTTTATTTTTAATAATTTATTTGGAAAAAAATAACATTAGAAAGGTGTCGACGAGAGCTTTAAAATGAATCCAATATTAATAATGCAATACAACATATTAAAAAAATAAAATCTAAAATAACAGTGACAAAGCATGCATCGATAGAATAATGAAGCAAACATAAACTTCTAATACAACATACCATAAGTCGCAAACATAAACCTCAAACATAAAATATAATAATAGTCAATTAAAATTCTAGCAGGTCATTATCATTATAACTACCGGTTCAATCTCAATCTCTAGATGAACCCCCATATTTATTTCTTCATATAGAATCAGCTTCTCCTGCAAACTTAGAAAATCCTCCTTGATCTCGAGAGGGAAATCCATATTCTGTTTCTCCTCCTACAACTCCTCTTAGAAGCTCAGAAAATCCTCTTGGCCCTCTGGAGGAAAATCCATAATCGAATGATGGAGCTCTATATTCTTTTCTATTAATAATTTCTTTTTTTCTTGATAGTAAGCACATTCACTTTGATCTACAATCTTACTTAGATCAATCAACATAATTTATCTATCCTCACTTTCACGCTGAAGAGCTAATTGTTGGTCACGTTGTTCTACTTCTCTAGCTCGTAATTCTAATTTTATTTTTTTTATTTTTAAGTTTCATTATCATCAATCGCTCCATTTCCCCCCTGCTCATTTCACGTTTCGCATACAACCCTTGCATACTCTTAATAATTCCATCCTCAGAACTAAACTCTGCCGACTTTTTTTCTCTTTGCCTTCTCCTTCTTTCTTCCAACAGGGCAACTTGTTGGGTTGTCCATGGGAGACTAGCCATCACTCATGTTCATAAAACTTTTGCTCTCCGTGTTGAGATCAATAACGTCCTATGTTGCATTAGGCCGACTTTGCGTGTTCGACTCTAATCCTTCAGAGATGCTCCCAGCTGTATGATTGGATTTAAGGTCAGCCTATTTCTCGGCATCCTTAAGGATCGTCCAAACATGATCGATTTGAAATTCTTTCCTTTCTTTAACATCTTCTCCGTACATGATTCTAACTTAAGTCAATGAAGGAATGTAATTTAAATATTATAATTTATGCTTGTATTTTCTGATGGGGCATGTTAAATAGATCCCCGTATTTAAATTTTCATGTATAATACTTATTTATTTAATCTAAAAAATAATAATTTTATAATAATACTAAAATAAATTAATCTTAGTTTCATTCTAAAGATCTCGACGAGACCTTTCCAAATATATAATTATTTTAAAAATTAGATTAATAATTTTTTAACTATATTTATTTAAAATTAAACATCTAATTTAAATTACTGAAAATGATGTCAAAGTGGTAATTTTTAAAAAATTAAATAGTTGAAAGTGGCAAAGTTATAAATAATAAAAGTTTGAATAGTGATTTGGAGAGCCTCTCCAAATTCTAGCTTTAAAGCATCTCCAATCACTCTTCAAAATCTCCATCCCTCCAAATTTGGATAATGAATCCTCTCCAATCACTCTCCAAATTTGACGATCTCCAAATTTGGAGATGGTTCACTCTCCAAATTTGGAGGGTAAATGTAGAATTTGGAGAGTGAAATTTGGAGGTCTTCATTTTGAGGATTTTCTCAGTTTGCGCGAGAAGCTGGTTCTGTAGGAAGAAATGAATATGGGGTTCATCGAAAGATTGGGATGAAACGATAGTTATAATGATAATGACCTACCAGAATTTTAATTGTCTGTTATCATATTTTATGTTTGAGGTTTATGTTTGCAACCCATGATATGTTGTATTAGAAGTTTATATTTGCTTTCCTTTTCTATCGATGTATGTTTTGTTACTGTTATTTCAGATTTTATTTATTTAATATGTTGTATTGAATTATTAATAAATTTGGAAAGTGAACCATCTCCAAATTTGGAGATACAAATTTGGAGATATCCAAATTTGGAAAGTGATTGGAGAGGATTCACTCTCCAAATTTAGAGGGATGGAGATTTTGAAGAGTGATTGAAGATGCTCTAAAGACATAACACTATATAAATAGCTCATATTTTCACAATAAGAAGAAATTACTGAAACCTCTAATCTTTCAAGATGACGAAGCTCACTATTTTTAATAGAGTCTTATTTCTCGCACTGCTTTTTGTATTTGGTACCGTATCTTTCCTTCATCTTTACGTTAATAGTTTTGATTTCCGACTTAGGTTAAGGTATATGTAGTCAATCAAATATTATTCATAAACTTTTTCAGTAGCAATTAGATCTCTTTAAGTCGAAACGAAGCTATCCCTTTACCTATAAAATAATAGAGGGTATCTCTGCGACATACTGAAATATTTAGATTCTTTGCAACACATTTATGTCTTTACGATATAAGGGTATGTTACTTTGGTTTTGCGTAAATTTGATGTTTCCTTCTTTTTTTTTTTTTTTTTTTTTTGTGCAGCTTGTCTTGAACAAGTGACTGCTATTGGGGTAATTTGCAAGACGGAGGTTTGCGAAGACAGTTTTTGCCAATCGATGTGCGTGGCTATGATCCCAAATAGAGCTGTGAAAGGAAAATGCGAGATAAATACTTGCCAATGCTACTATAATTGCTGACGAAGAGATTGAAGATGGAATCTCTCAATACAAATAAATTTAACATACTGAGATTCTTTTTTTCTTGCAACAAATAATTGTTCTAGCTAGCATGGATCCAAGTATGTTATTATTGAATCGTAATTGTTTTAGATATAATGATTGAGAAGTAATTGCTTTATTAAATAAAAGCAACCGAAATTTTTTTATTTACCTTTGGTTGGTTCTAGCCATTGAATTACTTAAGGAAATGGGTGATTTCTTCCTTATGGGAATGTGATTGTATTTTTCACTCACTGTAAATTCACCTCCGAAATAAAGTTATTCATTGCATGAAAATCAATAATAGTAAAAATTTATATTAGAGGTAGTCAGATTATACGCCAACGATGACCAAGTACGGTATTCGACAGCGATACAACCTCTCCTCTGCTGTCAAAATAACAATATTAGTTTAACTGAAAATAAATGAGTTATGAAAATCAGGCCTGAACGGGGTGCAGTCGTGATACACTGCCCTAGAAGATAGAGGACCCGCCTGTCGCCCTGGCGTAGTCGATCCTCCCCCCTAGCGGTAAAAGCCCCCGGAAACGGCCGGCCTCTCTACTCGGGCGCGAGTAGCAGAGCTTCTGCTCAGATGAAGATGTTGCCCAATAAAATAATCCGCAAAATATGTAGCCAAAATTCTTTGAGAACTGAGAGTAGCAGAAGGAGGAAGAGAGCTATGAAATTCTTTGTGAATTTCTGTGTGATTTTCCGAATGAACTCTGCCTCCTTATATAGCCTCATGAACCAGTAACCGCTGCTGAATCTCCTCGTCCGTTGGGCGTAAATCACGCTAGCCGTTACATAATAAATGCTGCCGTTACAGAACGTGTAAAACGTGCAAAAAATAAAAGCTTGAGAAGCAAAAGGGTGTGCGTGGCGTGGCGCGCGGGCGAGGCGTGGCGTGCGTGTGTGGTAGAAACGCAAAGCCCACAAAACCCAAAACACTATTCAAAGCCCATTAGGAAGTAAACCATTATAAACCACTTGAACTTCTTCTCAACTTCCAATGTGGGACTATTCACAAGGCAAAATTGCCTTTTCCTTAAGAAAATGCTAACATCCTCTACTGCATAAATATCAATAGAAATTAAGCTCGAAGTTAAGCAAATGATATCCGGCTGAAGGCCACTGAAATGAATATAGATTTTTAAGCAGTGCAAGAAGAGGAAGAATGAGATATTTTGTTCAATCATAAATAGTTGAAGTTTTAAATAAAAAAAGATGTGTCCACGGACGGGCGTTGATATCTTTTTAAATCTTTACCGTTGGAAATGACAATCATAGGAGTCAAATGGAACTTGTTCATAGACTTAAAAATTTATGTGTGATTTGTTTACAAAAATACTCTTTTAAAAAAAATAAAACAAAAGTCTAATCTTAATCAAATCAATAAAGAAGCGCGCGCCTATCATCCCCGTTCAACAACCCAACGTTTGCAGAACCTAATCCCATCATCCACATATTTGTTTAGACGCTAATAAAGAGATACAGTACTCAACTACTACTAATAGTAATAAGGGCACCCGTTAATATAGACTAAACTCGGTAAAATTTTAATTACTGCAAAACTATCACGTAAGTCACTCCTCCCCTTTTCTACCAAAATTTGTTTCTGGGATTATTTCCTGCATCTATGCTAATATTATTATAAACAAAATAGTAATAAAAAACAAAACCAATTTATTATAACAACGTGTATCTCGGATCCTTTTGATAGTTAAGATTTTTTATTTGAGTGCAAATAAGTAATGAGTGCAATTCATGAGATATGGTGAGCGTTAGACTTAGAAAGAATATAGACCATCCACTAGATGATCAGCTCTTGTTATTAAAAGTAGTGATCTCTTCATTACTTTTTTTCAAGTGGAGATGATCCAAATTTGATTACCTCTTCCCTTAGATTGAAAGTTTTCCCTAAAAATTTTTTAAATAAAAATCTTTTTTTTTTTTTTTGCATTGGAACAAGTTAACATAGATCTCCAAAAACGATTAAAGGAAATACTTGTTGTCTACTTTGATTTCACTGAAAACAAATTAACTTAGAACTAAATAAAGCTTATCTATCAAATAGAAGATATTCAATTCCATTGGTAACCTTAATATAAGTATAGTATAATTTTAAATTTCTAATAATTATATAAACCAACTAGTCATGTTTTAGAGGGAAGGATTCTAAATTTAGAGGTAAGCAAGAAGAAAGAAATGTTTTAAAGCTACTAATCATGGAGGAATTTTCTAATTGATTTAACCTATGGACATTTACCATGACCGCAGCAAGTCAATTATGGCATTTAAGACAATATTTCTGGAAGAATCAAATACTTTCCGCATTTATAATCTATATAAAGAGTGGGTGCCCAAGGCCCTAATAATATAACACTGACGACCTAATCTCCTAAGAAAAATTCTTTAAGGACCCAAAATATGGGACTAATATGGGGGACAAGTGAGGTGTCCCCCTCCTATTGGATAATGAGTTGGTCATCATTAATGATGACCAACACATTATCCAATAGGAGGGGGACACCTCACTTGTCACTTTTATTGGTCCCATATTTTGGGTCCCTATAGCAAAGCTCATCTCCTAATTATAGTACCGGAGGATATCATTATCATCCACAACAAATATGCCTCGGTCTTTGGTCAGACCAAAGCACGAGCACGCTGTACTCTTAATTCATCACTCTCAATGAAGATAGAAAACTGTTTTTTAGATGCCAGTCCCTCCAATCTTCAACAATTTCATAATAATCTCTTGAATCTCGAACGTTTTGCTCGTAAATCCCTCAAATCGTAACGGGTGTTGCAAATTATTTCCAAACTTGCTATTCAGCTGAGGGGCGTTTTAATCATTGAGGAATCAATTTGCAAGCGCCCTTTGGCGCTCAGAATCTTGGGGAAGCAAAATACTCGCAACCTTATGTTTTATAATCCCAAACTTTTTGTTCAGCTATGTAATATTTTGGCCATTGGGGAATCAATTTGCAAGAGCGCCTCAGCCCTCAGATTTGTAGGGACTTACGAGCAAGAATAATGATTTGAGGGACGACGATTGAATTATTGAAGATGTGAGGCATTAATAATCTAGAAAACTAATAGAAATCTATTTTTTTAATAATTTAAAGACGCTGCGTCCTGACCTCTTGGATCCTTTTCGTCAGCCCGGCGCTGTAACCCGAGGTCTCTCCTCCCTCTTTCCTTCTCTATTCCGTGGGGGCAAACCCTAACCCTAGAAATCTGCTTCAAAGGAAGCAAAGATGAGTGCTTGACTGAATCTGGAGCTAGAGGCGGTTGAGGTTCTGCTCTTTGAAGGTACCTGCTAACCCTAGTTTTCGAGGTTCTTTCTTTATTGAAATCGATGAAAAGATTGGACAAAATCTCTGCTTTTCAGGGATTTTGTTTTCTAGATTTTTGGGGGTTTACTGGATGGAATCATTTTAGGTACATTTCCTCCCATTTTCCTTGATAAAAACGCTTCTTGCTCGATGCATCATTTTTCTTTTGTTTCCAATTAAAAAGCATCGTTATTTAGTTAGCATCATGAAGGGAAATTTGAAATCTTTAGGCAATTCCCCGGATACTTATTTTTGTTAAAAAAAGGGAACGCAGCTAATAGTGTGACTGTGTGATTCTTATTTATTTAGGGAAAACTTTGTGCTTTCAGCAATCTCTACTCTGAAAATACAGTAAGCAATGTTTGCGTGCTTCTTTGATGAAACCTTTTGTTTTGTTATTCATTTTTTTGTTTAGGGGATTTAGCATCTTTTTTATATAATTATTAGGTGATGCTTTGCTGTGAAGAAAGAATGTTGGAATCAATAACGTTCATAACAATCCTTTTATAAAATTTATAATTTGATGGATCATATTTCGGTCCCCGAGGATTGTCAACATATATTGAGTAATGTTTTCTAACTGATCATTCTCAAACAGAACACTAAGAATGGGTGTTTAGTCTATTAACAATTGATGGAGAGATTACTGTTGATATTTAAATGTCAGGGCTACGTTATCTGTGCACTTGCATCATCTCTGCAGCAGAGAAGATGCCTTACTGCAGGATGCTAAAACATTGGTGTATTATCAAAATCAGGGTACTTGCAGTGCACTTCTATGATACAAGATGACTCCTCTAAACTAAATTCAGGATGGTGTCCTCTTTTCTTTCCCCCCTTTTTTGGTTTTTTTGGGAGATTATCTTTATCAATTCTCGTGTAGTAATTAGGAGATTACTCACCATGTAGAAGCGCCTCTGAGATGATCTTCATCATTTTACTGCAAGATGCACGTAGAACCTTCGTATTTTACTGTAAAATGCTTTTGGAAGTGTCTCTGAGATTATCTTCATCATTTTTCATGTAGTAATTGGGAGATTACCTTCACCATTTATTTGTTTGGCATGAAAACATGTTAATCACTTAATCTTGATCATTTGGGTTTCATGTTATGAGGCCTCTTCACCTTATTGGGTATACGTGGGAGTATGAAATGTAGACTTACATGAAGCTTTGCATTTATAATTCATGTTATAGTCATTATCTGAATTTGAATAGCTTTGTATTCTCAGATTCCTGTCTGTCCTTGGCTTCCTATCTTTCTATGTCTCGTTTGCTTGCTTACATCTGTTTTTCTCCATTATAATGAATATCTATATTACTATGTCTTCTCTGATTGCTTATATCTGTTTTTCTTCTTAACACTGAATATCTATCATCCTAGTAGCCTATTTTCTTTCACTTATATTTCTACTTCCGTTACGATCTCAGGGACCACTACCACAAAGGTTACTAGACGCATTTAATATTGCCACATTATACCATATTCTTTTGTATACATGAACTTTATGTTGGCTTGCTAATCCTTGAGTATGCTATCTGCTTTGCTGAAACTTCGATTTAAATTACTTCATATTAAAGAACTTTTCTGCATTACTAGATATGGAACTCTTTAAATGCATTTTCAGGGTAATATCTCATGTGCGTAGGGTTGAATCTATCATCTGTAAAAGAAGAGATCAAGAGAGCAAAAGAAGATTTCATTTATTTTCTGCATTGACTTGTAAAAGATACAACAAAAACAATCTTTATTGCTAATTTGTTTTGCCGGCTGACTTTGTAAAAGATATCATTCTCATATATAAGATTTGCAAATATCTCCATATTCTTGGATTGAGCAATTAGTTTTTCTCACCGATAGAAGCATCTAAGCAATCATTACTGTTAGAAGATAGTAGACACTAAAGTTTAACCCTCATATCCTCATTAAAAAGCAGGACAGATGTAACAAGAAAAATGGACATTCCTTCCTGAAGAGAAGTTGGGAATCTGCTTTTATAATTGACCTTCTAATGTATTCCTCCGTATTTCATGGACTAGTTATTAGAATATAATACAAGAAGGCATGTAAAAACCATCAGAATTTTCCATGTCCGTCACTCTTACGAGCACGATTTTAAATTCAGAGTTTTAGGCTTTTACCTATAGATGTAAATAAATTGTAAAACAGATATAAGCTAATGATGTTTTCGTATCTTGTACATGCAAATGCTGCCTCTTTTGACTGGATCAATTCATTTTATCCGTGCAAGGCTTTTTCTTGTACCTGAAACTTTTGATAATCCAAATGTTGCAATTGTTGCTGATAATGAGAGACACTTCTACATGCTTGAGAGGTAAAGACTCTCCTTGTCATGTGTTTCTCTACTGTGGAATGGGTCAATTATGGGTTTGATCCGTGCCAAAACTGAACTAAAATTCACTAGAATATTGTTGAGCCTGGACATTTAAGAATAATAGGGTAAGAACTTATACCTTGACCTGATAAGTGATAAGAGTATTGACCAATATTTGGTTGTTTCATTTAATGCATAACCAATTTTAGCGCGTGCCTACAAATCCAACCATGATATGCCCATTTTTGTGGCTTAGATTTAAGAAAATTAAATGGATCAAAGCCCAGGCTTACAGGAGCCTGGCCTGAGCAGGACCCAGTCTTAGCTGTGGGTTGATAATGAAAATTAATATTTCCATTACACTTCATAATAATTTAGTGATTGCCTTCTTACTCTCTTTTCTTTCTGAATATTTGTGCTAGCTCTATCTCCATTAGAGACGGCCTGAAACTGTAGTTTCATGAAGAGCTTATTATTGAATTTGAACTAGTGACTTGCGCCTTTTCATGACTCAAGCGAAATTTGCCATGTCTCACTAATACACACACAGAGAATTCTACAGCAGTCCCATCTTTCAATATAATTATAGTTTTATGTTGCTGTTAATGTGTTGGTATAATTTTTTAGGCTATTTAGATCAAATTGTGTGTGTTACAGATCAAAGTTTGCTTTTGGAAGGAAGCCCGAACAGCTGCCTCTTTAGTGAAGGCAGCTATGCTACGTACAGGACCTAAGGAAGCCCAAGGCCATGACAACAACAATCAGAAGGTTTATCCTCAACCCATGGATGAGACAGTAAATCCGGCAAAAGAATCAATGAACACCCTGATATCAAAAGTCTTCAACAATGTTTCATCTTTGAAGGCAGCATATATTCAGCTTCAGGATGCTCACACTCCTTATGATCCAGATAAAATCCAGGCTGCTGATAAACTTGTTATTGAGGAGCTCATGAAGCTATCTGAACTCAAGCATTCTTACAGGGACAAGAACCCAAGACCCACTTCAACATCACCTCAGGACTCTTGTCTAGCTGCTGAAATCCACGAGCAGCAGAGTTTACTAAAGACCTATGAGGTAATGGTGAAAAAGTTCCAGTCCCAGATTCAAAATAGGGACGCCGAAATTGTCCAACTACAGCAACAAATTCAGGAGTCCAGTCAGAGAAAGCTGAAGCTTGAGAAGAAACTCAAGCAGAGGGGTTTACTCTCCAAGGAACCAGAAGAGTCCGAAGAGAACCATTTCTTCTCAGTTGAACTAACCCCAACCCTTTTCTCTTCTTCTGCGGAAACTGCTTGTAAATCCATCCATGATTTCTCAAAGCCATTGATCAACATGATGAAAGCAGCAGGGTGGGATCTTGATGCCGCAGCTCATGCCATTGATCCTGCAGTAGTTTATGGGAAAAGGGCTCACAAAAAATACGCATTTGAGTCTCATATATGCCAGAAAATGTTCAGTGGATTTCAAGAAGAAAGTTTCTGTGTCGATTCTGGCCATTTTAATGTTTCTAGCGAGAATTTCTTCCATCAATTTCTTGCTGTTAGAGCTATGGATCCACTTGACATACTGAGCCAAAGCCCAGATTCTGTGTTTGGTAAATTTTGTAGGAGCAAATACCTCATGGTTGTGCACCCGAAAATGGAGAATTCCTTTTTTGGCAATCTTGATCAAAGGAATTATGTGATGAGTGGGGGGCATCCAAGGACTCCTTTTTACCAAGCATTTCTTAAGCTGGCTAAGTCAATCTGGTTGCTTCATAGGCTTGCCTTTTCATTTGATCCCAAAGTTCGGGTTTTTCAAGTGAAGGGAGGGACAGAGTTCTCAGAGGTATATGTGGAAAGTGTGGTGAAGGACGTAGTTATAGATGAGAAAGAAGAGAAGCCTAAAGTTGGGCTTATGGTGATGCCTGGATTTATGATCAGTGGAAGTGTAATACATGCCCAAGTTTATCTTTCCGGGGTTAAATCTTCTGAATGATGAACTCGTCAATAGATGAAGTGTAACCTCTGCTGCTCTTTGCTCTCATTAATTTATCTGGGTTGTACAAGTAACAAAATGTATATGTAAACATGCTGATGATGCATTGTATTCTCTCTTCATTTGCTGGCAGCATGAACGTATGAAGGGATTCACACTTTGCCCTCTGATGAAAGTTACACAGTTCTTTCTAACGTTGCAAGAAATTGTAAGTGTAGATATTTAATTCGACTGCAGACTTTAGCTTGTATGATATAATTTGTTGTTTGAGAGTGTTCTGAGATTCAGCGACATCAATTATGTCCTCTGATGAGTATTGAGCTTTCTTTTCTTGTTTGGCTTTCTTTTCTGGCTCCATACTATTGGTCAGTATTATTTCCTAGATCACAGTCTCCCAAAATAATATTATTCGGTGTCTTGTGCCTAGTTATTTCCAAAGACCTTGGTATTTTTAATGTTTCAGCGTTTTTTCGAATTATCTCTAAAATGTTAGGATTACCCTTATGTTCTGTTACTTTCTTTGTTACCGCTTTTGGTTCATTTGAGGTATTTCGGTAATTTCAGGGGTAATGTTGAAAAACTTGAAAGATTTCAGCGTTTATATGGAAAAATATGAAGGTTTTGTAGATTTATTAGGGTGTGCTTGGCAACTTTGTAAATTTGGGCTAAAACTGAACTTAGCTCAATTTTAAGTTGTTTCTTGTTTGAAAAAAATTCCCAAGGTAGAGCTGACTTAATCTTTTTAGCTCAAAAATTGGCATTAAATCAGTTTTCTTTTGGTCCCGGGGAGGAGCTGGTCCAAAAGAAAACTGGTTTAGCACGAAACTAGGTCACGATTGGTCTTGACTCAGTTTTGTGTAGTTTGCCAAATACACCCTCAGAATAAAAAAGATAATAAATCAACGGAATGGTAGTTTCGCACATATGTTATAGAAATTGAACCGCACCTCAAGACGACCATTTAGTTCTGTGACCGAGTCTCCTACTAGGAAAATTTGATAAGCATTGATACATATTCTCCATCTTCAAAGGCTAGGGGCCCTGGTTTACATTCAGGGGGTGTTTGGTTCGGCTAAATTTTTGGAAATCATGCAGTTTTGGAACGAAAAGTAGGTTTTTTAACATTTTTGGATTCCAAAACTGTCATTTGGTTCAACTTTTTTTTTAAGAATGCATTTCTTAAAAGCTGACATGGCAACACACTTTATGGAAAAGCCAAATCCATTTTTAAAGCTCTGAAATGGGCTGAAAATCTGACAACTAATTGACAACTCATCAATTTACTCTCACAACTCCTTAAATTTTTTGGAAATAAAACAAACATGAGTTTTGGAAATGCTTTCCTATTCTTCACTTCATCATTCTATACCAAACACAAGTTATGGATTCCTGCATGATCCAAATTTTTTTTTGGAAATGGTTATTTGCCTTGGATTCCATTTCCATTATTTTATGGAAACGAACCAAACACCCCCTTAGACGCTTAGGACTTTCTAGCCGTAGTAAATTGCTTAAACCCCCAAACCCATAACTTCTGGCTTCCAACCCTTCACTTCATTAATTTTGCCTCCAAATCTTCAACCAAGAACGAGAACTGAAGGCCATGCTAGAATCTTTGTCCCCTCCCATTTGCTCAGACTCTAATTTTTTTCATTCATTCATTCCCTTATTTCAAGGTCTAAAACTTATAAGAACTTTGTTATATATAATTTACAGACAATTTGCATATCATAACGACAACTCTAATACTTTCGTAGTCGACGTTACCGACACCAACTCGTGGGAGCTCAATTAATCATATATAGGGAGAGAATTTAGTTGATGGCTCAACTGTAGCTGACGTATAATAAAATTTATTAACAATTACGTTTTTGTAAAAAGCTCAATAAATCAAGTTAGGGGATTACTGTGGATTCGTCATTTAAATTGTTTGCTAAAAATTTTTAAATAGTTTTAACCATAAAAAGGGGTAATTTTCTTTTGTGAAGCGTATTGATAAATAATCATGCCATTTAGTATACTTTTATTGTTCTAGGGAAGAATATTTCTTCCTATTTTTTTATTAAGGAAAGTGATTAAGAAAAATACCACAATCTAATTGGTAATAACGATACCCATAGAGCTTTGCTACAGAGACCCAAAATATGGGACCAATGAGGGGTCCCCATCCTATTAGATAATAAGTTGGTCATCATTAATGATAACCAACTCATTATCCACTAAGAAGGGGACACCTTACTTGTCTCTCTTATTGATTTTATATTTTGGGTCCTTGAGAAATTTTTCATACCCATATATTGTCCTAGCTGAACTGATTGAACAATAAGAAGTCTCTGCTTGAAAGAAGGGAAAAAAAAAATTGTTGACATGAGAAGCTTAGGGCCTGTTTGTTTCGTTTCCCCCACTTTCCAAAACCCACTTTCCTTCACTTTTTCACTTTTCTCCACTTTCCAAAACCCACTTTTCTTCACTTTCTTCACTTTCCTCCAATAATATTGTGACAACTCATCCCACCACATCTCATTTCATACTTTTAAAAATAAACAAAACACAAGAAATGAGTCACATCAATCAACTCATCTAACTCACTTTCCCCCACTTTTCTTCATTTTCTATCATCTTTAAAAATTACTCATATCATCCAATAATATGGTGACAACTCATCACATCTCATTAAAATTTCCTTCCATCACTTTCCTCCAAAAAAATAAGGATTACAAAAGAAAAGTCATCTCATCTCATCATCCAATAATATGGTGACAACTCATCTCATCTCATCTCATCTCATCTATTTTCCCCCACTTTTAAGAATAAACCAAACACAAGAAAAAAAATCAAAACAAGGAAAGTGGAGGAAAACATCAAAAATTACTCACATCAACCAATAATATAGTGACAACTCATACTTTCCCCCACTTTCTTTTATAGCTTTGACGAACCAAACCTCTGAAAGTGGAGAAAAACATCAAAAATTATTTTTTTTTCCCCCACTTTCCCTCACTTTCTGTATTTTTTTGCGAAACAAACAGGCCCTTAAGTTAGGAGGAACTATCACTAGAATGACAGCTCGAGTTCGGGTCCCACACGAACCCTCCTCAAATGCTGAGACCTCCACCTAACTAATTAAGCAAATCCCAGGTATTTAGGCCACCATTTAATCCCACGCAACACGAGGTAAATATGGACCCGGGAATCAAATGGTAGCACCCTGAGATCAAATTGATACATCCAACTCGCTTGTGCCACCAATCGGTGGTATTCTCTCGTTAAAATTGGTTGCTTTATCTTAAATGGTTTTTTCTATAGAGTGTTCATGGACACTCTATAAGATAGAAGAGAGATAGAGAGAAATGAATGAGGAAAAGATCACAATGCAAATCAGGGAATCCCCTCCTCATTCATTTCTTTCTATCTCCTCTCTTATAAAGTACCCATGGACACTCTATAAAAAAACTGTATCTTAAAAAATCGATGAGAGGATAGTCAAAGAATATCAAAGTTTCGTACAAACCTAATTAATAGTCAATGGGTGGAATCCAAGCTGCGTCATCTTTCAACCCTAGCTCAACCAACAAATACTACAAGGCCAAAAAAAAAAAAAAAAGCCTTCCAATAATATTTAAGCAATATTTTTATTTATTTATATGGCATTACTCTCTAGAACCTAACCATAGCACCATCTCCGAAGCCTCCTTAACTCATTAAAAAAATTAGGAGGAGCAAAATTTCTATCTATCTCGGCCACTTGTACTTCTCAGTGCTTTTTCTTGATTCAGGACTATCTTCTTTAGCGAGATTCAACGCTATCCTCTCACTCACATGATCCTTGATTCCTTTCGCGTTGCGTGTTTCGTTTATCTTCCTTTCCGCAGACAACTCTTGACCATTTTTTCATTAGTCAATATACATACGTTGTACTATCCATCTGCTGCTTTATTATTACTAATGAGTTCCTTTTTAGAATTTAAACCCTATATTTCTTTATAATTACATACATCATTGCATTTGGAATTTTGAAGAATTATATTAGCTCCTTACATTTTAGAATTTATTCAATTTTAAGTTTTGACAAAGCATGTAAGACATGGTAGAAACTCATCGATCTCTTTCAAAATATTATGATTTTATAACTGATCAATTCACCGCCGAAAGTCTTAATTAGATTGGGTTTGGATCCGATCTGCAATGATTGACACTATTGAACATCTGATCCATATGTGAGACTACAAGCAATGCACGTAAGGAGTAGGGCCTGCAATTCTTGTGCTCTCGCTTTAATCTTGAGTGAGGAATACGAGTTAAGAGGTAGTTCGATAAGCTGCAATTGAAATATATAAAATGTTTCATGGAAAATTTATTGCATGAAATCAATCTCAACATTGTTTAGATATCTATATTTGTGCTCTATCAAATAATTAATTCTAAATCTGATGTTTAATTAGTTGTAAAACTTGTTGGATTTCGTACTTTTCTTATCACATGAAATACATTTTCAATTTTTTTTTTTTGAGAAAAAAACAAGGGATATACCCTGTTCATAATATTAATGAAAAATATATATACAAAAAGGATACGAATTGTATCCAAAATTAAAAGATATAAATTATGAAATATCAAATGTATGACTTTCTTCTTCCAAACATCTATGAAGGTGAAGATAGGGCCTTGCCGTCATTCACCATTGACATGAATATAAGGAGGAACCAAAACCAGTCATACATATAGTAGCAAGAGAAAATAATTTCTATAACCCAATGAAACAAAGTAGCAAGACGGAAATACATTTTCATTGCAATCACATATTTGTTTCTTTTGGATTGGATCTATAAAAACAATCTTACATTTTTTTTGCTTAAATCCCATAATTTGATGACATGACATTAGTATTAAGACGTAGTAACATCTACTGCAATCAAATTAGCTACAATAAATGCTAAAATCTTTTTTACGTACAAAATGGAAATGCAGTTATCATTCGCAGCTAGCCTGTTGCAAAACAAACATTGAGAAATAGCCATTTAGAAACAGGAATTTGATTGTGCATTTACGATTGCTGCACGATTTCCGATTAACCACTAAAAAAGGATTATTCTTTGCAAACGACTCCAGTAAGAAGGTCGAGCGGTGAAACACAGACGATGAAAAATATGCGATGTTGTAAAAGACAAATAAAATATAGGCTAAATTGCAAAAATATGACCTATTGTTTCACTAACATTGTGAAAAAGTAACCTTTATTTTAAAACCGAGCAAATAAATACCTCAAGTTATTTAAATATTTCATATTAGTGTCAGGTTAAAAAAATCCAGAAGGCATTAGTATCCAAGAATATCACATATCACAAGATATTAAAGTGCAATTTTTAGAAATTCTAGGGTATTAAAGTAAAATTTTTACAAAATGAGAGTATTTATATGCAACATTGAGCGAACAATAGGGTACCATCATGCAACATCTATATCTATTACTAAAAACACTTACCATTGCACACGTCACTTGGCA
Source organism: Asparagus kiusianus (assembly GCA_022839385.1). Taxonomy (NCBI): domain Eukaryota; kingdom Viridiplantae; phylum Streptophyta; class Magnoliopsida; order Asparagales; family Asparagaceae; genus Asparagus; species Asparagus kiusianus. The sequence goes on from BQKN01000580.1 coordinate 250,266, forward strand.
ATTTCTTCTTTTTTTCAAATTTCTTTAAAAAAAATCTTTTTAATATTCAATGACACCCATAGATATGCTTAAAAAAATTCAAGATCATTAAAAAAATTCTTTTTAAAAAATCCTTAAAAAATTCTTTTTAAAATTCTTAAAAAATATAAAGATTTGTTTAAATTTTTTTCTTTTCTTCTTAGTTCATGGTAGTTCTTTTTCTCTGCAGTACATGAATCTCTTGAAGGAACTCTAGAATTAAAAGGGTTTGCCTTGGATTTTATGGATTTTTGTCTTTTAGGAGGAAACTTATGTGCATGGAGAATTAGTAAAGTTCTAACAAGCTAAAATTATGTCAATTTCATTTTATGAATACTCAAAATTGATCAGTAACACTCTGTTCTTGTGGTTTCTAAACAAATTTAACTAATTTTAGCATATTTATCTGAGATAATGTTTTACTTTGTTCATAGCTAGCAATTTCTGTTATATTCCTTACAGATCTATGTACTTTGTTGGGTATTGAATAAAGAAATACATTTAATTTTCACCTATTCATCTTTATCCAGTGTCAATTAGATTTTGCTCTCAGAGAATGTTCTCTGTTGGGTATCATGCTTTTTTTGTACTCTTTTTTTGTATCGGCAGAGGGAATTTTCCACTGTTATAAACTTTAGTTATTGTTCTTATTTTACAAAAATAGATAGATACAACTATATGGCCCCAGCTTTGCTTCTTCTATACGATTTTAAGTAGATATGATCTTCTCAATGGTGGGAATAATCTGTCATGCTTTGTATTATACTTTATATTAGTACCCTTTGAGTTTTTTTTTTTTTAATTTTTAGCTTGCCTTCTAATGGAATTATGCAAAGCCTTTTTCTACCACTAATTATGATAAGCTTAGAGGAACTCAAGAACTAATAAAGTGCCATTTAGCGACACAAATAAATAATTATTACTCTAATGTCATGCATACCCCTATCTTAACTAAGTTGTTGGAGGATGCCCCAACATTCGGTTCCTATCTTGAATATGACATTCTTTCATATAAGTTACTCACAAGCCACTTGACAATATTAGGTTAGAAATATGATTTGTTTCACATACTCCATCAAACTACCTACTATTTTGGTTGGCAATTTTAGTCCTTCTTCTTATCTGTCTTTACTACTACTGATTTCAATAAGCTCAGTTTGATGATGATGACTTTTCATAGAGCAAAACTTTATTGTCTTGTGTAGAGAAGCGGATTAATAATTTGATAATTGATATGATTCTTTTGTTGTCTTTTAGAACTGCCACATAGTATCAGTAGTATCTTGGTGCACGCAACGCACACTTGACTCGAAAATGGGTTATTTGTTAGTGTTTTTTTTCGTTTGGGGTTTTCCCAAATGTGTGGGCATTGGTTTGGTTTTTCCAATCGTGAGAACATTTCCTTTGGTTTTCCAAGTGTGAGGCTATTTTTGTGTTATTATTTCCAAGTGTGAGGTGTTTTGAGTTTTTGCCTCTATCAAGTTTAATGTACTCTTCCTATGACTTGCTTAAAAAAATTTAGATTCTAATTATTGCTGAAATTAGGTTATAAAATATATTTCTTAGTTTTTGAACAAGAGAATTAGTTTTGTAGTAGTTTGAGATTAATTAGTAGATTTTTGAATAAATTCATACTTAAGATTTGCACCATTCCTTTGGACACTGCAAAAGTCAGGCTTCAGCTTCAAAAGAAGGTGGTTTCAGGAGATGTAGCGACTTTACCAAAATACAGAGGCATGTTAGGCACTGTATCTATAATTGCTAGAGAAGAAGGCCTGGCAGCACTTTGGAAAGGTATTGTGCCAGGATTACATCGTCAATGTGTATTTGGAGGCCTACGGATTGGACTGTATGAGCCGGTAAGTTTATACTGTTTATCAAATGGGAATTTGCTTGATATTTGTATTCCTTATTTGTCAGTTGTTGGCTCTTTTGTTAGGTTAAATCCTTGTATGTTGGTGAGAATTTCGTTGGAGATATTCCTCTAACCAAGAAAATACTTGCTGGCCTTACAACTGGTAGGTCTAGGTCCATTTTATAGTTTAACTCATAATGTCTGTGTCAGTGAAACTGCATCTGTTTGACCAATTTACATTTGAGTTTTTTTAATTTCTAATGTAAGATTTCTTCTTTGGGCTACTCCTGACAATTTTATAACATGTTTATGTTATAATTTTTAAATATGTGCTATAGCAATAACAGTCGCTAATCCAACCAATTTGGTGAAAGTACGACTTCAAGCTAAAGGAAAGCTTCCAGCGGGTGTACCAAGTCATTATTTAGGAGCTCCGAATGCTTACTCTACTATAGTCAGACAAGTTTTATATTGAACTCCAATTAATTCTACCTTTTCTCAATCATGTTATTTTACTGAAGTTGTCAAAGATTTCAAAATGTTAGGAAGGAGTTTGTGCTCTGTGGACTAGGATAGGCCCTAATGTTGCACGTAATGTTATAATAAATGCTGCAGAATTGGCAAGTTATGACCAAGTGAAACAGATTTATATTCCGGTCATCAAAGAAGATTCTCATTGGATATTTTTGTATCCTTACATTATAGCATTACGTGTATGTAGTGGTGCATGCTTGTGTGCATGCTTGACAAACTAAAATTTTATTTTTCAATTCATGTATCTTATTGAATACAAGTGTATTTTTCTTTTCTTTCTATGTAATTATATTTTTCTATTTCAGATCTGTTTGTTTATTTGTTTATCTTTACTATTTGTAAGTGATGAACTCAATATAATCTTACTAGAATGTATTTCTCTTATATTATGTTTTGTTATTTTTCTCCAATGGCAATGCATTTCACTTCAATATTTTTATTTTTTCTTATGTTTATATATAGAGTATGTGAAAGTTACATTTTATTTAACTAATTGAGTACTTCTTATGTCGTATTCTTATGGTTTGATGATGTTCTTAAATTGCAATCATATACAATTTTCTTACACTGACTTTATTTGATTTAGGTATTACATTGTCTCTTATTTTCGTCAGGTGGATGGCATATACCCCTTACATGATAGGTATTATATTTTCTTTGTTTTTTGACATTACACTTTTATTTTATCAATTTCTTTGGAAAGTTATAACGGTTTAAATATTGATATGACTCGCACAAAATGTTCAAAAATTATCTTCCCATGTTTACATTTTTCCAAACCTTTCGTTTTTTTAATTTTTTAAGTTTACCCATTTTTGGTACTTTTTTGACATTTTACTTTAATTTTGAATTTTTTCTACCTTCTAAATAATAAAATAGCTCCCGTCATATTTCTGAATACCGTTTTTACACAATTACAATTTTCAAACTATATATGATCTTAAACTGATTCAAGTTTTCTAAACTTTCTAATTTTCCAAACTATATACACAACTTAGGTTGTATCATTTCTAATTACTTATATATTATTCCTGTTTTACTTTGTATTCTTTTGCTACATTAATTTTTATATATTAAACAAATCCGTACATCGCACGGGCCTAAAACTAGTTAATTAAACAAGAGGGCACCAAAGTGTGACATTGTGAAACTTTGAAGCATTTGTCTATAATATTTAAATACTTTGGGGCATTTATTTGCTCGATTTTAAAATATAGGTCATTTTTTTTGCAATGTAGTGAAATAATAGGGTATTTTTTGCAATTTACCCTAAAATATATACACGTACTCTTCCGGCACGCTACCAAAATACAGCAGTACACTCTACCTCACGTGACCCATGCTGCCTCTCCTCTATTATATAACTACTCCCCTTGGAGCTTAGCAGTAACAAAAATAGGGGAAATAAAGGGGGAAGTATGAAGACAATAATAATGAAATCAACAATCCTAGCGCTAATTCTCATCACCATCTCCGCCGCCGCCGCCGCCTCCGGCGACCACCGTCACCACCACCATCACCGCCACGGCGGCGCCACCCCTTTCATCCACGCCTCATGCCGCAGAACCCTCTACCCCGCCCTCTGCGAGCAGTCTCTTGCCGCCTACGGCCCAACGGTCCGCCGCAGCCCACGAACCCTGGCCCACGCGGCCCTCTCCGTCAGCGCGGCCCAGGCCCGCGACGCCTCCTCCTTCGTCTCCCACCTCTCCGCGGGCTCCAAATCCCCACGGGCGCGTGGCGGTGGCGCCGTCCGCGACTGCCTCGAGACCCTCAGCGACAGCGTTGACCAGCTCAGCCGGTCGGTCAAGGAGCTGAACCGGATGGGCCGGTACGGATCGGCCCGGTTCAGGTGGCACCTCAGCAACGCGCAGACGTGGGTTAGTGCGGCGCTGACGGATGAGAGCACATGCCTGGATAGCCTAGCGCAGGATAGCAGCAGTGCGCATGTGAGGGGAAGGATTAGGGAGAGGATCGTGAAGGTGGCGCAGGTTACGAGTAATGCGCTGGCGTTGTTGAACCGGCTGCAGGGTGATTTGGACTGAAGCTGAACCGGCTCTGGTTGTGTTGAGTTTTCGATGTTGTTTTGCGCTTGTAATGATAAATATATGATATCCAATGTTGGTATTGTAATGTGTGGGAACTGAAAAGGTGCGTTATTGTAACATAGAAGGATGTCGAGATTGTAAATTATTAGTAAAGGTTTTGATATTTTAAACACTAGGACTTTTCAGACAAAAAATATCCCTAATATCTCGTATATTTAGAAAGAAAGAAAGAATACTCTCAAATAATTATATTTGAAACTTAGCTATTATTTCAGTGGGACTAGCAATTTTTTGTCACTCGCGTTATATATATTTCATCTGACCTTGGATTGTTCTGGTAGAAACACCCTAAAATCTAAATTCATGATAGGAATCATCAGTGGCTGATGAACATGGCACCCTGGATGGATGGAGCAGGCGCACCCCCTAAATTTATAAAAAAATTAAATTCTGAACCCTTCTAACCATATAACTAACCTCTAATAATTTAAAAATGTTTTCACCCTGTTTGAATTCTAGCCCGTTGAGAATTTAAGACATTTACTAATAATGTTGTTTTATAATATAATTTTTAAGTAATGGATACTTATTGTTTGTTCTTTTGAAAAATATTTTTGGATCCACCACTGCAAATCTTATTTTTTTTGGCTAAATCAAAAAAGTTTGAGGGTATATAACCAAAATACTTGGCATCAATCTCATTTTTGGCTTTGAGTTGGTTCGGGTAAAGGTGGGCCGGGTTTGATATTTGCGGGCTTCTATTGGAGAAAAGTTTTGATTGGGGAGCAGAGATCCGACAGAGAAGAAAGGGGAGAGTTAATGCACCCCACACTGCGCACTAATAATGGCACTCAAAACGTGTCAGCACCCGGTAGGGTTCTTGCTGAGAGAGCAGGTGAGAGGCTATTGAATTTGAATATGAAGTTTATTGGACCATTAACTAGGTTTATAGCAATATTAATTGGTTTCTTTCAGTATGTGTCGGTTAGTTTTGTATTGAAAGAGAC
>BQKN01000580.1:268909-292822 GCA_022839385.1 Asparagus kiusianus
TTAATAAGTTATCTAATTGACATCTTCATACATCTCAACTTTACGTATAGCGGGAGAGAAATAAATGAACCCACCTCAAAGTTTATTAGTCTCTCATCAAATTTCTATTCAGGAGGTTCGCTTGGTCTCCAAGTAGTTCCTTTAGGTTCATCCATTAGGGAGATGCCCTTTGCATAGAGCTCTTGCCTGATCATGTCCGATTTCTCATATTCCTTGTTCTTCCTTGCTAAAGCTCTCTCCTCTATTTTCTCCTGTACTTGTTCGTCTGTGAGCCCTGCTCTCTTCAGTGCCAACTTCTTGAGCTGCTCCAGAACCTGGATATTAGAAGAGGGGATTAGATGTTATCAAAACAGTATAAACTTCTTGCTAAAAATAAATAGAACTTTGTGTTCCCGGCCTAAAAAGTGTAGTACCTCAGAACAAGTAGAAGATGACATGAAGCCTAGAGTACCAAGAACCTCCTTGACTTCTTTTTCGTATGCAATAAGATCTTTAAAGAGCCGTTGCTGCTGCTGCTTTCCCTACAGAAAGTACCCAGATCCAAGATTATATATTTTTGGAAACTTCATATCCATCTAAGACATGCAATTGATATAATTAGTTACAGCGCTTGAAAGCCTCAATTCACATGTCTAAGTAGATTTATTTAAAATAAAAACTGAAATGAAAAACATGTAAAATAGAATAAAGAAGTGTAAATCCTGGGTTTTCTGCAGCAGATGAAACCATGCCTTGAACTTCCTCAAAGTACCGTTTATTGCCTTAAGTACATTCTCAAGTTTATCCAAAACAATAGCTGTATGTAAATCATCAGACATGGAATCCAGGAAATCTTCATGGAATTCCTCGACCAGTTTTTGGGCTTCAGCAGAGACTTGTGCCTTAGAGTAGACATCACGAAACGGTGATAGTGCAACTTCACAATCATGAAGAGTCTGCAATAAATTAAAAAAAAAAATCTCGTCATAAAAATTGTGGCACTTCTAGCCTAAGATATGGGACTTACCTCATAAAAAAATCATCATCGAGAAAATATACATGCATTCATACATACAATATAGACAAGCGTAATATGCACGGCATTATGAAAACAAAGCTGAACTTACCTGATATATATAGAAAACACGATCAGATGCTGTATCCAGCTGCCTGTCAGAATAATTAACATCCGATCGATAATGGGTGCGCATTAAGAAAAATCTTAAAGCCAGTGGATGATAGATGGCAATAATCTATATGACAAATAATGTTGATTAACTAAAATATTCCAAGAAACAATAAATAAAAGAGGGAAAAGGAACAGCATGCTAACAAAGTTAAGCATCCTTACATCACGGATTGTGAAGAAGTTATTATCTGATTTGGACATCTTCTGATTGTCTTTGTTAACAAAGCCATTGTGCATCCAATAATTTACTTTGCTCTCGGGACAGGCAGCACGACTTTGCGCAATTTCATTTTCATGATGAGGAAATATCAAATCCATTCCTCCACCGTGAATATCAAAGGAAGGACCTAAATAGTGAGAACCCATTGCACTGCACTCAATATGCCATCCTGGTCTTCCAGGGCCCCAGGGGCTTTCCCAGCTTGGTTCACCAGGCTTTGCTGACTGTCATAATGTAGTATAAGTTAGATACTGGATGAGAATAAACAAATTGTGAAAAAAAAATGATAAGAAGTATTTCACCTTCCATAAAGCAAAGTCTGCAGGATTTTTCTTTCTTGGGTCGACAGTGACACGACCACCCCCACCTGCACGGTTATCATCCAGTTTCCGCCTAGATAAACAGCAGTAATCGGGAAAGTTGTCGACAGAGAAGTAAACATCTCCCTCAACAACATAGGCACATTTATTATCAATAATCTGCCGTAAAACAGGAGTCATCAGAAACGGCTTCAATAAGAAACAAAGAGTTGCAATTATGTACATAACACCTATAGAAATCACCAAAAATTGCAGCAATTACAATTAACATAAATCGTACTGATGATTTTTTTATTTAATGCAAGTTGTGGTTATATGGATTTATTTATTTATTTATTTTTTTGCGTGCTGAGGCTATGGATCTATCAAAATGTAGACAATCTCAGGTAACAAAGAAGAGAGATGAAATTTGGATATAAATGTTTATATATGAAGGAATGCAACATATTCAGAATAATAAGAGTGGTAATCTATTTCTTTCTTAGATGAAACACCCATTAAGTATAGTATTTCTCGACTATCATGTTATAATCAGATTTCCCTTGCATGGATCTGATCCTGTATGTAGGATCTAAATCCAAATATCGCTGACATTTCAATAATGGTTACTGTTTTTTAGTAATAAAAAAAATTCTTCAAAATCAAGTAAAATTCAGCATGCACAAATGCCTCCCTTATGCTGGCTATCCAACATTCGACAGAACATCCAGAACAAAATAACAAAATGAATTGCACACAGCCATCATACTAGTAAACTAATCTAACATCCAGTAAAGATACTTTTAAAAGTCATCTAATAATTATAATTAGTCAAATGCTTTGATTTCTAAAATAACACACTGGAAGCAGAAAATCAATATATCCGAAGCCTGAAAGCAGAAAAGTGATTCAAAATATCCAAACTTTTGAGGAAAGAACGAAAACAGGAAAAAAGACTCCGAGATACTCATAGCTTGCATCAAAGGAATAGTTCTCAAGGAAACCACTTATCCAGAATCAAACAGAGAGTACTTGAACGTATCCCATGCATCTAACAAGCCATCTTTGATCCATTGAAGTGCTCATCACGTATGTCCCTGTCTCCTGATTAACAGTAAAGGCTAGTGTTTTCCCATGCAGAATCAAACCGGAAGTGTTGGGATCCCTATGATTCTGCTAGCAACCTTGTCCTAGATTCATTTGTAGTATGTACCGTGAAAGTTGTCCTATGAATTCAGACTACCATTAGCAATTAGTACGAAGCAAAAATCTGTAGGAGCTGCGAAATTTTCAAGGTATGATCTACCTATGCATGATATCAAGGGGTGGAAGCAGTGCTCATGATGGAGAATGAAGAGGCTTGTTAAAGGTGATGGATGGTATTTCTAGCAAGCCAGGACTTAAAGAATTTGAACTTTTGTCAGTATTCAAGTAAAATTGATGTCTAGAACTACAAGATGGGTTCAACATAAACAGAAACCTTCAAGGAACGTGAAGTAATTGGAGATCTGGGTTTAGATAGCATCTAGTATGCCTAGGATAGTTCAGATTTTCAAACAAATGTGATTTTCTCACATTTTAACAGGTAGAATAAGGAACATTAGAATTTCTAAGAGGTTGGCAAAATCAATAATACCATATTTTCAGTCAATAAGAATCCTTGAAAACATCTCATTGATGCACTTTCTTACTCTAGGGAAATAGTTTATTCATGATCCATGACTTGATGCCATTGTTGGCACCACGTGCGACCATTGGCAATGAACTTTTTGAGGTTTGCAGAAGTATGTAAAGAAGGAATACTGCAAAGTTCACTACAAATTTTACGGTCACCAGATGATGTTATTGACTTATTTCTTTTTACCATCATCACATTTGAAAGCCGGCCACTGATTACCTTTACCTAAGGATCAGCAAATGGACTCGACTTTACATCTCAAACATTATTTATCCTATGTCCTCTGCTCAGGGGAACAGGTAATCTTTCTGCCAACCCTAACTAACAACATTAATAGGATCATATATCATTATATAATATAATGCAATAAAGGAATAATCAAAAGGGAAGAAGATCTAATGAAGCTAAGGAAAAGGCATTTGATACTTTTCAACTAAGCTTAACAACTATAACAGTACAGGAATTATGATAGCATCAATATACTTTAACCACATCTAATATTTACAATGACAAATTAAATGTACATGAAAATTCCACTAGCCATTTTAAATTAAATGCACATGGAGCAAATAGTACCTTAGTTATCATGTCTTTGATCTGGTCCATGTGATCAGACACTCGAGGTTCATATGTAGGAGGTAAGCATTGAAGTTCAGCCATATCTTGGAGAAATTCATTGGAAAACCGATCACTCAAAGTTAATGGATTTTCACCTGCTTCATTTGCTCTTTTAATGATCTGTGAAACAGCCTCTTGGGTATGAGTATAATATAATTCCAACGTAAATGAGCTCCTATCAAAGGAATTGAATCTTGCAACATTATGAAATGGCAATGAAACACATTTGAGGCAAAGATTGAAAAGGAAATGAAAAATAACCTTGCGAAATAACCATGCTCTTTCTTATTAACAAAATTGTTCTCAGAATATTAACTAAGAAGCAAAAAAGTATTGCAAAGTTTTCCTAATCATAGCATAAGGGGGGAAATGAAAGTATAGTCGTAAAATAGCTGCTAAAGTACATCACTATGAATATTGATTATTATATACCACGAAAGGTAGATCATGCTATTTGAGAAGAACTAGAATGTAGTAGTGCAATCATCATAGAACAAGCATTTGTGCAGGCATTACCAAATCAAAGCCTTTGTCTTAGTTATGGATATAGTTCCTTTCTTCCTCTCAGATGTTATTTCTACTTCGCTCTAGTCCTGCAGAAGGATAATAAATTTGCAAGGTGCCATATTAACCGTCAACATGCAGGTATCAAAAGAAAAGCCTTAACACATCTAACGTATAGACACAAGTCAAGAAAAGAGAAAACACATACTTTCCCTAGATTTTATCGACATATATAAAGACGCACACAACTAAGAGGCCCTATCCAACAGATAGCAAGACACCACATCTCTAGCGGAAAGATCAACGAAGAGATGAGCACCACGCACCATGCCGAGCACCATGGCTGTTCATCCTTTGCTAGAGGTCGGTCACCGCCAGCTCGTCCAAGAACATACCGATCATCATGATTCAAACCCTACTTGGCAACCACATCCTTAGCAACAGTATAAAATCAAATCTCTTCCCACGTGAGCTAGTGAATCCTACCTAACTCGCGTGAGGGCACCAACGCAACCATCAAGATTATTCTCTCCATGCCCTCCCTTGCCATCATAACAACCTCTACTCGTGCCAGAGGGACACATGGACAATTAAATTATAGAGGAATCTTCCTTACGCTCGTTTGGACTGACCAAATGACGCCACATGAACTTCCCTCTTTCCTCAATCTACCCTTCCAAGTTAGTATACAAAAAGGTAATAGTGGCAAGAAAACTAAGTCTAATTTCATTCTTATTTTGATTAGATTTCCACATTCTTCTCCAAGTCACTAACATAAGCATCAGTGGATCATCAGAGCATCAAGCTTTGGTTTGTTAGTGATTTCAGGAGGAGCTCCAGCAATGCCAAGAAAAGAATCAAAGGAGCTTCTACAGAAACCTAAGCTACGACAACTCCTCTCAACTGTTTTTTCACCCAAAGCTTCCTCTAAACAAATGACTAAAACGGACGAGTCCTAACAATCTTCTGGTATTATTACATTACCAAACCTACCATCACAAAAATTAAGGAATTTCAACAATGGGGGAAATAGGAAAAGATATTTAAAAAAAAATCCACCTAATGATAGTTTTGTGAAATTTGTAATCCCTTAATAGTTTAGGGAATAAAGAAGCTCCTAAAGTATGCATACCTTGTCATCAATGTCTGTAAAGTTGCGCACGTATTTGACCTCATAACCCAAATATTTCAGGTACCTGCTCTGAATCAATACACAAGAGACAATCATTTTGATAGAATAATAAAAGACTGTGTCAAAGATATCAATGCAAAGTTCCAAACTAAAATTTATAAATAACGAGAACTTAAAAACAATGATGATGCTGATGATGTGTATTTACAGACGGTAGCAATGCTTTCATATAGGGAAAGCAAATAAATTTGACAAGATGGATTATCTCAAATTTGATTCAAAACATATGTAAATTATTGGGTAGGGTACAAATCTTCTGATAAGCAATAATTATAACAAGAAGTGAGCATACAAAGCATAAGTAGCTATTAATTCTCCAATTACTATTTTCCCTTCCAGTTATTAATTTCTTCTTTAGTATCACGTAGCACTGCTGCTTACTGATCTGGATCAGAGCATACATCATGCTTCAACCTACTAAAATTTCCACCTTTAAATGTACTCCTTCTATATATTGGAAGAAGGCCCTATAACTGAACAAGGGGAAATAAATCCTTCGAAAGCGTCCAGTCCCTATTATGTTACTCCCAACTTGTAAAAATCTAAATCTTCCCAAATTGATGAACAGGATGTAAGCCCCCCAAGAGCTAAGAACCAAAATCCATCGAAACATCGGCCCAAGTACAGAAATCAACTACTAGTAACCCTAATTTAGGAGTCCAATTCACAGCAAACGATCCGATTTCAAGAAGAAGAAAATCCAAATCGGGGGGAAAACTAGAGGGGAAACAGAATTGACCTGTAAAGAACATCGAAGGCGACGTAAGCCCTAGCATGGCCGATGTGGCTGAAATCGTACGGGGTAACGCCGCAAACGTACATCCCCACTTTCCCTTCTTCCTTGGGCTTGAAAACCTCCTTCTCCTTCGTCATCGAGTTGAAGATCTTGAGCGTCATCGCCTTCTCTGAATTCTCCATCGTAAACCCTAGCCCTAATTTGCTGCTGAGGGGGGGAGATGGAGGAGGATGCTTTACTGCGGATAGAGAACAGCTTGCTGCTGAGATTTATTATGTTCAGAGGACAGAAAGAGGAGGAGAATACCATTGGGTTTTAATTAATTAATTAACTTTTTTAAGAGGCAGGTGAGGATTCTCTGTGGATCTGACTGAGGGTGGACTGGTTCGGACCATTTTTTTGACCTGGATTAAGTCTAATGGGCCGGAATTGGGCTTGTGTATTGAAAATGAGTTTTTTTTTTCTTGGAAATTACTACGGTTCGAGAAAATAACTTGTAATTTGATACATGTTTATAAATTTAGCTATTTTTTTTTTATAATGGGGGTATTTTGATTAAGGTCGTCTTCCAAGGGGAAGCTCAAGTTCAAGCCCTCACATCATTGCGAGGACTCAACCTCAATAAAAGCCACATGAATTGAGATCCACCTCAAATCCATCCCATTTTCAAAAATCATAAGTTTTCAGTAAATTCCTTATTCTATTTCCTGTAGTGTGGCTTTTATGAGTGTAGTTACCATTATTCTTCAAATATTGAGGATATTCACTAAAACTAATAAACTTTTTTGGCCTTATGGGGGTGTTCAGCAGTTTAGAAGTGGATTAAAAATGTGCAAGTTACCTTTTTTTTTTTTAAATGATTTTCACATTTACGTCAACATGCAAGTGAAATATAGTATTTCTTTAGAAACCGAAATCATTGTTGAAAGTACAATGTGAAGATGACGTGGCAACGTAGGATTAATTTGTAAATAAAGTTAAAATAATTTAATTAAAATTGATTATTGTTCTTGTCACTTTCACGCGACTTCACCATTTTTTACGAGAAGTCAAGATTGCATTAAAATCCTATGTGACAACTTTTGTTGCACGTCACTTTCCATAACTACTTGCATGCGAACAAACACTTAAATTATCAAAAAAGAAAATCATTTTTTCACTTTCGTCTTTCGCTTGCATGTAAACAAACACCCCCTATATATAACTTATAAACAAAAATAATTCTTCATAATTTTGTTTATGGAAAAATGGGAATGTATACAACTTCAAACAGAGCTTACATCTGTCTCTAATAAGATCGCCATGAGTAAAACACCCTATTACATTACAAACACTAAACGAGCAACTGAAAGTGTTACGTTAGAATTATTCATAGACTATGAAGGTTATTTTCATTTCATTTTAATTGTACACTCCTGCGCTGCCTCAGGAGCGTTCACACCGGCCTCGCGTAAAGGCTAATAGTAGGCTAGCTGGGGCCAAAGCCCAAAATTGAGCTTGGAAAAGAACTAGCCATCGGGGCCCACTAAGAGGCCTACGTATCCTGGAAAGAAAGATCCAACCATCGCCAGTGAGATAGAGCAGGCGGACCGCCCAAAAAAAAAAACATGTTGTTCCGCGGCGGCGGCGGTGGCTCAGCGGGCTCTGCAGCAGCGGCAGGGATGAAGTTGGTGCGGTATTTCTCTCGGAAATGCGCGCCGGACCTGAAGAGGATAAACCCCAAGGTGCCAAGAGAGGAGGCCAAGGCCATATCTCAAGGCCTCTTCCAGATCATCAAAGAGAGAGGACCCTTGTCGGTTTCCAACACTTGGAACCACGCTAAGGTATCTAAATCAGCCCACGTGTTGCTTACGAGGTGTTTGATGAAATGCTCCACTGAAGGGTTGTATTTCTTTAGCGGTACCAGTTGATCTCTGGGAATGTTAGGTAGTAAATTAATAGTAGGAGCGGGAATTCTACACGGGGTTTCTGTATCCGTTGAAACGAGTCCTAAAACAAATTTGCAAATTGTTGAGTTTGCTTAGAACAGTGAAACTTTGAAATTTGTCTATGGTTTGCTAAAGCAGTTGGAAATATATTGTGTTAAAACTGTTTTACTGCATTATTAGAGGGTTGGAACTGCCGTGCGAGTTCATCTAGTTTTACCACTTGTGTTCTCCTCACATGTAATACATTTTCTAGACCTGACCACATTATATTCTATCAGAGGCTCATTGAGTAAGTTTAGTTAGATATATATAGTTTCTATTGATCCGTATATGTTCCCACGTCAAAGGACGCCGTCTTAGTATGCCGAGGCTATTTTTCAGGTACGTGCCTAGTGGTTGAACTAAAACAAAAATTGATTGGATGATGAGGATTTTCTTCACTTCTCATGTGCCTATGAGCTGTTGTTGCCATTTTTCTTTTCTTATCAGCTGTTAATTTAGAGTCTTCTAGATTATATCCGATAAAACTTGGGACATAGACAACTTGTGGAATGGAGAATCCAAGTGCGGATAGAAGTCCTTTGATCTGCAACAGCAATGCAAGATAACCCAATTGGTCTACAGAGTACGGACCATATATGCTTGCAAGGAATTTAAAACGACGCAGAGATTCATACTAGATATCAAGCTGATTCCAAGTAGCATGCTTCTTATGTTCAGGGAATCTATGTGTCTAAACGCCCGGAAGAACTTCATTATATTTTGACTTAACCCTACTACTTCCTATTGCCATGACTTGATAACGCAGGTAATAAATGGCTTTTGGAAACTTCTAAGTCCACCACCATCATCGTTACAGCTGTCTCGGTATTACACATCACAGTTTTTCTGAATGGTCTACAGCTGAAAATTGTGAAAATCTCCACAAAAGAATTGATTACATTTTTGCAACCCGCCTGTGAGTCAGAAATCATGAGCAACGACCCTCCTATAGAAGGTTGTTAGACAGCTGATGTAGATTTTTCTCATGTAGCTAATGAGCAACCTTCCAAAATCTTCTAACCTGAAAAAAGAGCACACAAGGAGTTATCATCTATTTACCCTTCTTTTAACCTCGTTGTTCATCTTCATTGTTTATCTAATTTATTGTTCTCTTTTTGTGCACCTAACTCTTCGCTCAGATCCATTTAGGCAGATTCAAATTCTTATGTCTTACTTCTCTTTGCCCTTTCTAATTTTGCCCATCGGTTAGCAATTAGAAAATAAACTTTGTACTAATGAGATTCATGTCATTCTAACATAAAAGTCATCATACTTATGAGATTTAAATACCCAGACTCTAGCATTATTCTTGAAAATCGTGTTTACAGTGCAATTGGAGATCTCTAAGACATTTCGGGCATGCTGTAGGATTTCGTGGACATCACGATCCCAAGAAATTATGTTGTTATAACTTAAACAAATGCAGATTTGCAGGCTGAAGTTGTTTTCCTTGAGTATTGACACTCTTTTCAATTGGGGAAATGTTGGATATACTCGGGGCCTTTTAAGTATGATTTGGAATTTGGTTCATACTGATAGACTTTGCCAAAGCATTCTACCTCAGTAGAGACCCTAAACTTTTATTAAGTAGATTAGTTGTGATTGAATGGTAAATAATGAAGGTTTTTTTAATATCCAGTAGTTAGTAATATGATTTAGGTGTCTTGTTGCTATCGGTATCTATCGCAATTTAGGCATATAATTTAATATGAAGATTTGTTTATGCAAAAACAAGCTGGAGGCTGTGGAGCTAAAAAATGCCAAGAGCAATTGCACTGAATGATGAGTTAAAAGCTCTCCTTACATATAAAACATACAGATCACACAATAGCAATGTTTATTCAGTTTAGAGAATAATGCCCCTCATGAATAAATGGTTTAATATCTCTTAGTTCCGATTGTACCATGACCAATGTTTTGCTTTTCTGGTTCTATGTGCCACTTAGTTGAAGGTAGCGATGCACATGTTTTTGCTTGTGCCTGGATGTGTGGTTCTGCCCATAATTGATGTGCTCTTAGGGTGAAAGTACATGGTCGGAAATTAAGAATGACCTCCATTTTCAAGTCACCTCATACCTGAATGATTCCCAGACAAAAGTTATACTATTTCAGAATGTAAAGGTAAAAGATTTGTTAGGATTTTCTTACATGTTTGAGTTGTTCATTTAATTTAAGCGTTGTAGTTGAAGTAACCTGGTTGAAAGCAATATGCAATGTATGATGAATCAATGTTGTAGAAATATGTCAAGAGTTTCTTTATCTCTTTGTTATATACATAGATATACAATCTAACTGGGGATTACACTTGCATGTGAATCCAAAGGAGCTCGTATAGGTAGATAACCATTTACATATTTAGTAAAGACATGGTTTCCATGCACCAGCATATTAGCAGCGGGCATTCAATTAAGCTGACATGACCTATTTATTACAACTGCTATTTCAAGTCAAGCAAGTTATTCTCATATCTTCTTTGTTTACTTAGTCTACAATGGTCCCTTGGATACTTAATTCTGGTTAGACGAGTTAGTTAAAGTTATGTCTCTACTTCACTTCTTACTCCCTTACATTAATTTGCTCTCGAACTGGAGAGTGGAGACCACTCTTTTTTAAGAATCTCTTTTTGGTGAACTGAAAACTGCTCCAACACTCTAGCAGATTGCTCTCCCTATTAATCATTATTTAGTTCTTGGCTTTCCCAATCAGAAACACGAACCCTTTGGTGGATCATTTTCTTTTTTCTGTTACTACCATGCTACGCTTGCATCAAGAGGCCAATTGATTGGACATGAGAATTAACCGCAGATAGTAACTTCTTGTCATTTATTTTGCATAAAGTCATGTTCCCTCTTTAAACTGGTGCATGAATTCCTCTGGATTTACATGTTCGCTTTTTTTTAATAGGAAGCTGGTATTGATGGGCTCAGCAGCAAAACCCATATGAAGATCATGCTGAAATGGATGAGAGGAAGGAATATGCTCAAACTTTTCTGCACCCACCATGGTTCTGCCAAAAGATTTCTCCATTCTACCCTCCCTGAAGATCCTCGACCTGTCGAGCAAGAGATCGTGACTGCTGCACCTTCTGATAGCCTACAGCCTTCTATGAGGCAGGAGAAGAAACAGTTGAAGAAGCTGAACAAGAAGCAGAAAAGGTTTAATGTAGCCTAACGTTTTGGTTCATTTTTGGTCATTTACGTGCAAGTGCTCAACTTTTTTTAGTTTTCTGTTGTGGTATCCGATTGATCTTTTTCCACCTCCATATCCTGTGTTTGCGTAGAAACTTTGGGAAGTAAGCAGAAAATAACGTTTGATGCATCTTCTTTAGGCAATGATTGATTGATAATCTTGCACTCTATATAACACTGCATTTTGTGGCAATTTATGGTGGTAATGGACTTTGGGAACTACCATATTGTAATTCCTTCTGTAAGGAGATCTGTATTTACGCTTAAGATACTTGTGAGAGGAGGACTGGAGCTTTGGTTCATTCACTTCAATATCTATCAAAATTTCTAAGAATGAAATCTTTGGTATGCTTATTATCTTTAGTTTAATCTGTTTCTGTCTTAATTCTACCCTTTACTCAATTCTACCCTTTACTCAAGTAGTTTTTTCTTCACCAAATTGCCCGGGGCTTATGCCTTTAATATCTTTAGTTTAGTTTGTATTTGTCTTAATTTTACCCTTTATTTGATTAGTTTTTTCTATGCCTTTTTAATTCCTATTGTAGATGCTTTGCATGTCATACCTTCAATGGTAGATTTTATGCATGTCAAATTGGGACTGTTTCTTTTATTAGCCTTTGTTTGGCAGTCTGCTGTAAGTTTCAATAAAATCTTTAATACTCTGCAAAATTGATGATTTATATGGGAAAAATCTAAAAATTTGAAGGCAGGCAAATGGTATTTGCAGATATAAGAAGCCACACCTCAGAAAGTTCAAAATATATATTTGGTACTATTCATATGTTATATATTTGCATTACTAATTTGTTTGATGCAGGGTAGAGATAGAACACGTTATTGCAAGTAGTTCATTCAGTTCTTCACATACGCATTATGCTTGTGAAAGGAATGAAAATTACACACTTACCTACATGTGAAGCTATAGTATATCTTCCTCAATGACGTCTGCTTTATAATTAATCAATACCCCCAGTCAATTTGCTAAAAGAAGATTTGGCCCCCCCATTGACAACACCACAAGTCTTCCTAATCTCCCCGGCTTTGCCTTCAATAACGTGAAGGCCCCCCAGTTTCACCAACGCAGCACCAAACTTCTTCATGAACAAGTCCTCGTCCTTTCCCAGAGCAGCAACAATACCAGCAGTCGAGTCATCCAACGCTAGCTCCTGATCTATTAACATCACTCCTCTATGTTGAGCAATTTGGTTATAATACTGGTTGTCGACCGAAAATGAGGTCCCTTGGTCCATAAACGCCACTGGATCCTTCTGCTTTGGTGTTGCACCACAATGACGGATGAGCTTCGTGCGTAGAGTGGGATCCATTGTGTTAGGTTGAAGATGGATACCAACCTCCTGTCGGCGACGAAGCTCCGGCGAGCTTGAGGAAGACGCAGACGAGCGTGGTGAAGTCGGCGACGAACGCGACCCTCGGCTTTGGCGAACGCGATCCTCGCGTTGAGCAGCTCCGACGCTCGCGTCCAGCGACACCGACCTCGGCGTTTCAGGTTCCCACCCCCGCGTCGAGCGTGGACGCTCGCGTGGCTGGCGACAAGCTGTCGCCAGCCTGTCCAAATCCCGCCTATAAAAGGCCCCCCCCCCCTTCGATGCCCTAGAGCTGCTCCTCTCCCCCGATCTTCTCTGGCGGCGGAAAACTCCCAGAAACGCAGTAGCGTTCCTTTTTCTTCTCCATTGAAATCGCAGCAGCGATTTGGGCCTTTTTCTCCAGCTCTCAAATTGTGAGTTTTGAGGGGAGATTAAGAAAAGGATTAGAAGAGAGAGAGAAGAATAGAAAAGGGATTTTATTTGAGAGAGAGAGAGACCCTCTTAACGCAGCAGCGTTCTCCTAAAATCACAGCAGTGATTTCCTTGTTTTAATCCCCAGCTTCAACAGTGGTTGAGGGGGATTTAAGAAGAGAGAGAAAAAAGAAGAGGGGTTTTATCTGTGGGTGTTAACACTGTAGCTACAGTGTTTGTTTGAGGAATCTCAGTTTAGAGATTTGCTCTTATTTGTAATTTCTTGTTAGATTAAATAAGAAATTATCTGTGTGGCTCCCGAGGACGTAGGCAGTTGTCGAACCTCGTTAAACTTGGTGTACTGTTCTCTATTTTTTGTTTCCGTTGCATTAGGGGTTTCGGCGTTAAATTCCCAACACATTGTGGGGTCCGGCTTCCCGGTTCCCTGGAAATTGAAGAGACGGTCACGGAAGAAGCCGCAATGGGCAACGCCGACAGTGTGGCCGCCTAAGAGTACTACCTGATTGAACAGAAGTGAAATATGAGATAATTTTTTCGATAGTTCGATAGAGTTGTGCATTCTGAAATGCTGAATTTAAAATAACAAGCTTCGATCTACTTTGATATAAGATCCCAAGACCAAACTACTTGCTTGAACCAGTAGTGTACTGGTATGCGACTACAAACTAGCTCATTGCACTAGTCCGATTAGTCCCAATCCATGGTCCAAAACCCTAGGCCAAAATCAAAATCCAATAGTTACTTTCGTGGAAGATAAGAGCCCGTGAGTGAAATTTTTTGACCCTTTTCAAAGAGTTCATCTGTGACAATACTTTTTAGCTTAGGGAATCTAACACTCTTTCAGGAGTGGATCTGCAACATTAGAACAACAAGGGTATTAAGTTCAATTTGGCAATAGTATAGTGGTCTATCCGTAATTAACCGTAGCTTTATCTTATGAAAGATTATTAAGGATAATGTTCAAATTTTCCGAATAAACCTTGAACCATGTACCTTCGTATGTCAAAAAGTATAGTTACTATGAAAATACTATTATTATATTATATTTTGAATTTTTTTTTTTAGTTTTGCAAAAAAATTAAAAATTAAAATAATTTTGCCCCTCAAACCCTCTAACATTACCATGTCCTGGCGACTAAGCCCCTTGGATTCAAACACCTGGAGGGCCTGTTTGATGGACAATGTGGGGCCCGGGAGGACGACGTCAGAGGGGTTGGATATCCGACCATCACGCCTGCCGGTGGGGACCGTGTAGTGCGGGCCGCCGGACAGTGCAACTGCATCACGGGTGGCGAGGGCGATTATGTCAGCGCAGGAAACGGTGGATGGGCACTCAGCCTCGAGTCTAGACTTGGCCTTGTCGATCACAGCAAAGCCTCGGACAGTGAGGTTTGGGCCAGTGAACTTCTCCGATGGTTTCTTCTTGGTTGGGTTGATGAGGATGGATGCATCGCAACCCTGTAGATAGATTTGCATTCAGATTCACATTCATATTCACATTCATGATGTTTGTAACTATCTACACACAATCTTTGTGTGTCATTAGCCATCCACACATTGTCTTTAGTAACTTCGGATAGGTTTTATTAAGAGGGGAGGGGAATGATTTGGATGATTACAATGCTAACCATTCAAATATTATGTTTAGATACAATTTTTAATTAATGAGGGGAAGGAAGGGAAGGGCTAAAAGGTAGCAAATTCCTCCTAAAATGGAAGTTTTTATTGGGTGGGGGGGGGGGGGGGGTTGAATTTTAAGTGAGTTCCGTTCTCTTTCTATTTTCTACTCTAAACAAACACATGTTAGTCCCATCACCTCCACCTCCATCACTTTGTTGTCTATCCAAACACAAATAGTTCCATCATTTACGCTTTCTACCTGTCCTTTCCCTCTCCTTGGGTTTAGTTCAATCTATCCCCCTCCACCACCCTCTCCTCAACCGCACAGACCCAATGTCACTGTTTTGAATTTACTGCCATGTAATTTCATTGTTGAAGATATTTCTTTTATTCTTTGAAACCTTGGTGGAACTTTCACATATATTAACCCCAAGGTGAAATTAATTAGTGAACTTACCTGCGAGGAAAAGAGTGAACAAGGGGGAAAAAGTGCGGTCTATTGGCAGCAATGAAAACTATAGGGATAGTAAGTTCAAAACAGCGATACTGGAGTCGGACTATGTACGCTTAACCCTAATCTTGATGCACCTTTGCACAAAACTTTGAAGTATGAATACTAATGGCCTCTATGTAACTGTATGCATTTACTGGAAGTGTTAACTAAAACAAGTATATAATGCATAATTTCACAACATAGAATGTGCCTTAGGCTCATGCTTACCCTAACGAAACAATCATGGAAATACATCCGAAGTAGCGCAGCAGTGATGGATCGATCGCTCTGGAAGTGCTTTTGCACGACTGCACGAACTATAGTCTCCGCCCGCGGGCAGCTATTACCGTAAAATCCCACTCTAAGACCAGTAGACGCTACAAAAGAATTGAAGAGGAGGAAGAAGAAAACTAGTTTCATTTGTATAGACGATTATTAGTGAATGTATGTAAACTAGGGAACTTACAAGTAGAAGAAAAGTGAGAATTTTACCCTAAACTCAAGGACTGGTCGAATATAGATGAATGTTTTATTTGCAGTAGTGCTGTTTTTGTGCAGGGTGCATCTCACAAGTGTCCAAGTTGGGAGGACATTTGGTTGAAGTGAGTGGTTAATACTGCGGTGTTGTTTCCAAGTGTCTTACTTTGGCAATGTTTTGACATGTATAAGTAAGGTTACTTAGGGGCTGTTTGTTTGCTTTATTTTGAGATGGAAATAGGGTGAAAACCTGCCAAAATCTGCCATTTTGGCAGGTTTTCACTCCAAAAAAAAAACAACAACCAAACAGCCCTTATGATCACAACTCACTACAGAACACGTCTTTTTGGCTTCAAACATATATAATGAGATTGGACATGGATGAAGAAAAACATCTATTGTCTGCTGTTGATTTATTGAATTTCTGAACTAAGGGGCTATTTGGATGCTTTTAGAAAACTAGAGTATTTATGACACAAAATAAAAAGTGGTTATCCATCTCATCACTTTCCATTCGAGTGTTTACATTATTTGGTTAGGAATCTTTGTGAATCCTAAAATAATAGTATTACATTGTTTGGATAGTATAATGTAAACTAGAGTATTTATGACACAAACTGGAAAGTGATTATCCACCTCACCACTTTTTATAAGGTTTTGACTTTTTTATTATTTTTTTGGACACATTTATGACATTGTGTCAGCTTTCCAACAAAATCACTCCTAATTTTGGTGATTTTGTTTTCGGTGACACCTCACCAAAATGTGTAAGCTTTTCATGTAAAAGAGAATTTAAACAAACAATGTAAAGTGATGAAAGTTGATATTAGGACCCACTTTTTTACACTTTCCATCTTTTTACATGGTAAAAACATACAACCAAACAGCCCCTATGCAAATATGACATGAGAAAACATTTCAATTATCCCGGGGTTATATAAAATTGGGTCCACATTAAAAGAATTTCTCCACGGTATTTTGATTTTAATGCAAAGTATAAGTCACATGTTTTACTTCGCATCGATTTTCTCATATTCGTGCATGGCTTCCATTCTTCTTCATACGTTTGAAGGATTCCTTAATACGAACAAAAATCCTCGATGCATGAAGAGTCACGATCAAAGGATCTCCATTCAACAATTTAATCATTTAACTAAAATATTTAATGAATGTGTCCCCGCACACATTTGGCAATATTGCATACCACAACAGAGGAGAAACATACGTCCAAGAATCACATATTTCGTTTCCTCCATTAACCAAAATATAAATACACAACTCAAAAACAAATATATAGCCATTTTCCCCTTTAAGCAGAGATCTTCGTCTCGGACTCCTTCTCGTCTTCTACAACATTAGATTCCTTCGCCTGTTCGGTCTTCTCCTCGACCACCACCTCTTCCTCAGTTTTGGTTTCCTTCACTTCGGTGGCGTTGACTTGTTCTGCAACAGGTGCAGTCACAATTAGCTTTGGTGCGTCGACCGTCAACTCACTGATCTCAGGGGCCAACTCCACCCCGCCGCTTTTGCTAGCTTCTGGTTCTGGCTCTGAGAGGTCTACCAGGGGCTCTTCCTTGGTCTCGGGCTCTGTGCCTTCTTCAGCCTCCGCCTGCACAAAAGATTCAAAGAGAGAAAAATTGAACTACCGGGTCCTGGCCATCTTTAGCAAGGGCGCGCATCCGTACATGGTAGTGCGTACGTGCGTTTTAACACTCTAATCACTAAAAACAGCTACGTTAATTTGTATGATTGAATAAAACATTTATTTGAATTGTTTTCCATTAATTTTTAAAATAACCTTACTTCAAAGGGTTAATTGTACATACACCCCCTATTGTAGCATGGTTTGATGGTTGTTTTGAACGTACTAGCAGTGTGGTTTCACTGTTGCATATAGGCCCCTAGGCTAAATTTTTTTTTTTCTTGACGTTTTTTACCCTCAGACAGACTGGCTACTTTCATCGAGTGGAGTAAAAGGGTTAAGGAAATTTAATACAACGGGACTATGTGCAACAATAAAACTATAAAATAGAGGTCTATGAGCAAATAAAACTACAACATAGTAAAAACTAGTGTCGTACCGCCTGAACTGGGGCATTGTCCTCGCATTCACCAGGATTGGTGACCTCAGGCTTCTCTGTAGGGGCGGAGGTGGCGTCATCCAGCGTCTTGGGCCCGCTAGCACAGGCTCCCATCGTGCTGGATGACAAGGAGGCAAATTAATTAATGAGGGGAGTTGGAGATTCTAGATTAATGCAGGGAAAATGGTGATTAGATTAAGGCTACGGTTCCAGACTTATATATTGTCGGTTTGAGGGTTGAGCGATATTGGACAGGAGGGAATGAAGGAAGTCGAGGATTTTGGATGGTAATTAAGAAAACAAGGATTAATTGGTTGGCTTTTGACCTCTTCAAGTGGTCCATATGCTTTTATTAGTTACATTAGGCCCCAAGTCTTCATGTTTTTAATTTACGCTTCATTTTTATCGAGGTTTTATTAAAATTATATTAGACATTAAATTCTTTCGTGAACTTTATGTTAGATTCTCGAATCTTCATATTTCTAAACAGCTCCAAATCTATTAATTCCGAGAGTTTAATTTGCTAACACTATGTTTGGGAGTTTACTGATGGGGAGAGAGAAAGAAGGGAAAGGAAAATGTAATATAATCATTTTTGGAATTAGGAAAAGGTAACAAAGGGGAGGGAATCATTTCTTAATCTTTGGATTCATATCATGATGGTCCAAAAAAAAAATTTACCTCATCTACTCCACAATTTAGAGGGAAATCCAACTATATAGAATGGAGGTTAAAAAATGTAAATTTTGTCGACTCAATTTTCCTCTATTCTCTTTAAAAAAGCTCTGAAACAAGGTTAGCCTATTTAACTTCCTTCCCCTGTCCCTCATTCAATCACATCCAAACAAGCCATACGTAACAATCATGGACAGAATCCAAGCATAATATGTTATTATATTCGTTGCCAGATGATGATTATAGTATTTTTGTCCTTACAATGATTAATAGTAGAACCACTGTCAATTATAAGAAGGTGACCTTAGCATTGGTTAATTATGAGTTGAGGAAGAGTGATAGTGAACCCTCTGAGAAGGCATCGGGAGATGCATTGGCAGTAAGAGGCCGTAGTCCCAAACCCCGTCCATTTAATCGCTCAAAATCGAAGCCAAGAGGTGGTCATAGAAGTATGGGTAGGAATCAATGTTCTTTTTGCAAAGAGGATGGACATTAAAAAAATAAATGCCCAAAGTTGAAAGATAGAGCCGGGAAGAACAAAGGGAAAGTCGTACAGACTTCAGATGTAAAAGATGCTAAAGTTAGTGGTGATAATTCAAATTCAGATTCTTCAGGCTACTCATGCCCAGTATTACCGCCAGTTTGTTATACAAAATCTACATAGTGGATGTTAGATTCGGGTGCTACATACCACATTTGTCTTAGGAGGGATTGGTTCTCTAGCTTTGATGAGTTGGAGAGAGGGGATGTCGTGTTAATGGAATATGATCACATATGTTTCATTGGTGGTATTGGAACACTTCGAATCAGGATGTGTGATGGTGTGACTAGGGAGTTAAAGGAAGTGAGATTCGTTCCTCAATTGATGAAGAATATCATTTTACTTGAAACTTTGGAGGCATTAGATTATAGAGTAATCTTAGAAAATACAACTTTGAATGTCACAAAGGGGTCCATGGCGGTGTTGAGAGGTGTTAGCGAAAACAATCTTTACTACTTAAAGGGAAAGATAGTAACAAAGGGTCTAGCAGCTTCAATTACCACAAAGGAAGATACTACCCGTCTATGGCACATGAGGTTAGGACACACTGGTGACAATTCTCTGCAGATATTGGCAAAGTAAGGGCTATTGAAGGGTGCAAAGACTTGCAAAATAGAATTGTGTGAACATTGCATGCTTAGGAAGAAGACAAGAGTAAAATTTGGCACCGTAATTCATAACACCCAAGGTATATTAGATTATGTTCTCACAAATATTTAGGATCCCTCTAAGAACACATCTCTTGGTGAGGCCAATTACTTTTTCACTTTCATTGATGATTATTCCAGGATGAATTAGGTATATACCATGAAGCATAAACATGAGATCCTAGATATCTTTGTGGAATGGAAAAATAAAGTGGAGCTGCAAATAGGTAGAAAGGTAAAAGTACTCTGTTCTGATAATGGTGATAAGTACAAGAGTGATCTATTTCTACAGTTTTGTCGGGATCACGTCATTCAGCGCTATTTCATGGTTAGAAAGACACCGCAATAAAATAGGGTGGCTGAGAGATTGTACCATACCTTGCTGGAAAAGGTGCATTGTATGCTCTCACAGAGTGGATTAGCTAGATTCTTTTGGGCTGAAGCATTAGTTTATGCAAGTCATCTCGTTAATAGGTTGTCGTGCACTGCGTTACATAGAAAGACTACTATGGAGGTATGGTCTGGTACAGTGGCTAGTGATTATGATGTGATTCTGATATTTGGGTGCACAGCCTACTATCATGTGAATGATGGAAAATTGAATCCGAGGGTAAGAAAAACAGTCTTTGTGAGTTTCAGAGATAGAGTTAAAGACTTTAAGTTGTGGGATCCAGAAGACAAGAAGATGATCATTAGAAGAGATGTTACTTTTGATGAAGCTCATATCATGAGGTTTCAAGTTCCTCAGCAGGTGGAGGAAAGCCAGAATAGTGGGGTATCACAAGAGGTGGAGGATGATATGACTCCATAGACTTTAGATAGTATTGTATCTATTGAGGTTCCTATAGAGGTAACACTGTGAGGAGATGATAAGACAGATGGGCAGGTGGAGTATACAGTGGATGTTGGGATTCAGGAACATGGTTGTGTTCAGGAGTCCATTGCAGTGAATAGACCGAGAAGAAATATTCGTCAGCCAGCTAGATATGACGATGTGCTGATCATATATGCTTTGTCAGTTAAGGTCATTGATGATTTGGTTCCTTCTACATATAAGGAAGCAGAGTTAAGCTCTGACTCAATCAAGTGGAGGAAAGCTATGGAGGAGAAGATGCGGTTTCTTAAAAAAAAAGATACCTGGGAACTTACAAAACTACCAAAGGGTAAGAAAATAATTGGATCCAAGTGGGTATATGCAAAGAAAGAAGGATCTTCTGATGAGGACATTCGATACAAAGCCAAATTTGTTGCCAAAGGGTATGCCCAACTTGAGGGCATAGATTATAACAAGGTATTCTTACCTGTTGTAAAGCATTCATCGATAAGAATATTATTAGCATTGGTGGCACAACTAGATATGGATTTGGTCCAGATGGATGTGAAAACAATCTTTCTACATGAAGATTTAGAAGAGGAGATCTATATATCACAACCGATGAGTTTTAAAGCTGTAGGCAAGAAAGAATTTGTATGTAAACTGAAGAAATCTCTTTATATATTGAAGCAATCACCGTGACAATGGTACAAGAGATTTGACAGTTTCATGATTGGCCAAGGGTACACGATGAACCCATATGATCCATGTGTATACATGCACAAGCTACAAAATGGTGAGCATAATTTATTTGTTGTTATTTGTTGACGATATGTTCATTGCTTCCAGAAATTCTTCAGCTATTAGGAAGTTAAAAAAAAGAGTTACCATTCGAATTTGAGATGAAGGACCTTAAAGAAACAAAGAAGATATTGGGTAAGGAGATTGAGAGAGATAGTGTGAAGGGGAGGTTAAAGTTGACACAGATGAGCTACTTGCAAAAGATGCTGAAGAAATTCAATTTTAATGGCAAAGCCAAGGCGGTGAGTATTTCATTAGCTCTACACTTTAAGCTATCAGCTAAGATGTCACCTATTATAGTTAAGGACCATGAATACATGTCTTAAGTTTCATATGCCAATGCTGTGGGTAGCTTGATGTATGAAATGGTATGTACAAGGCCAGATTTATCACAGACCGTGAGCATGGTGTCAAGGTACATGCACGACCCCGGGAAGGGTCATTGGGACGACGTGAAGTGGATCCTATAGTATATCAAAGGTACCATGGATGTTGGTTTGGTGTTTGAGAAGAATAAGAGAAATGGGCAGGATTGTATTGGATATGTAGATTCAGATTATGCTGGGGATCTTGACAAGCGCCAGTCTACTACTGGATATGTGTTTACACTAGCAGGAGCACCTATGTGTTAGAGATGTACACTTTTAGTCTACAGTAGCTCTTTTCACTACGGAGGCAGAGTATATGACGTTGACTGAAGCTATGAAGGAAGTTTTGTGGTTGCATGGGTTATTGGATGACTTGGAGACTGCGCATGATACCATCAGAGTATCATGCCGGAACAAAGCACATTAATGTCAGATTTTATTTTGTGCGAGATGTCTTGGATGATGGAGATATTAAACTAGAGAAGATCCACACAAAAGGATAATCAGGCAGATATGTTGACCAAAATTATTACTGGGGTAAATTTTGGTTATTGTTTGGAGTTGTTGAATATTCTTCGTTGTTGAGGGCCTTTGGAGGCCATTTGGTTGAACTATGTAAGGTTTTATTCCTTAGGTAAGAGGCTACGTAGGCAGCCAGTTTGATGCAGCCAGTTTGATGAGTTGATACCGACACGATGGAGATTATTAAAGTTCTTATTTGGACTCCCGACTTATTGTGGATTGAGTCCGTTGTTGTGGATTGAGTCCACTTCGTACTGGATGCAACAAGTAGGATGATTGGTATCAAGGTCGGTTTAGTTTTTGGGAAAACTTCGTCAAGGTGGAGAATTGTTAAAAAATCAGGTTTTCGGTGAACAATGTCATCAGTCGACTTATGACAGGCATAAGTCGACTGATAAAATACATTGGAATTGTGATTTCTTTTCTGCTAAGTCGACAGATAGGCGATCAGTCGACTGATGAGCTTGTTTAGTCGACTGAGGTTTGTGCAGTTTTTTGTGTACATTATCAGTCGACCGATGCTTCATATCAGTCGACTGATGACGGGTTCCTGTGCTATTTTTTGTTTCCTATTTGGTTTTGGATTGGGTGTTTGTATAAATACAAACATGTTTTTTAGGGTTTCTTAATGAGAGTATTAGCAGTCTTTTGAGCACTTTAAGTGGGAGAATTTGTGAGGGACTTGAGAGTCTTGATTTAGGGTTATATTTGTGAGATTATTGAGTGATTATAATACCTATTTGCACACACACACACACTCTCTCTTTATTAGTGAAATCTATCCCCTCCTTGCCCCGTGGACGTAGGCACATTGCCGAACCACATAAATTTAGTGTCTTGTTTGTGTGATGCTTGTTTTGGTTGTTGATTTGTTCTTCTATCTTGTTTGTGTTTTCGATTCCGTTGCACACAATAATTAGCTTCTTTCATTTGTGATGAGAGTACATGCGATTTTAAATAAGGCGCGCCATACGCACACCGCACGTATTATCATTCATTTGTTATTTATTTTACAGAACATCATATTTTCTTAAACAAGGCATACTCACAATCACTAGTTTGTTTATAGTGACTCTGCCATGTAATGTCTTTGAAGTGTCATTTTGTTCACTTTTGATAATAGCTTGAGGTGGATTCTGAGTCAGATCACTGCGTTGTGATCAAAGTAATTCAATGAGAAGTTGTTGTTGAAGAACAAGCTTATGTATCAAGTGAATACACTTCCTGTTAATTTCTATGATTTTTATAGAATATAATCTAATTTTAATTGGATTTTAAGGGAAATTATTCTTCTTTCTTACACTTGGTTCAAAATAGTTCACTTTTAGTATTATGTACTTCTTAATTGGGCATTGTGATCTGGATTACGAGCCTCTCTCGACTCTTGTTAAACTGTTTAAAGATTAGAGCTTTGCTACCATTTTTTATTTTGTTGAAACTTTAATTTCCCAGTAGATGTAAATCACTTCAGTGCTCTCTATGACACGATAGACATTATTTCAGTTATAGAATCTACAACATATATTGGCTTTGACATTTTTTTT
>BQKN01000581.1:7744-44923 GCA_022839385.1 Asparagus kiusianus
TAAATTTGTTTTATAAGGAAGCCATTGGGTTCTCCTCCCCAAAAATTGAGTCCTTTGTCTCTTTTTAAGACAGATGTATTATGGCTGTGGGTGTCAATGGTCCCCTCTAACCCCTTCAACTAAATAATTACCAGAAACAAAAAAAAAAAAAAAACTAAAACTGAAGACAGAATAGAAACTGCCCCCTTCGGGATTTACTCCCTCCTCTTCATTTTTTTTTTTTTTTTTTGGTGAGGATTCTGTGATCTGGGTTCTTGTTCCTGTTGGGTTTGGTGGCCTCTAGACGGTTCAAGATTGTATTTTCCTTGTTATTCCCGGGATTTAGTTAGGTTCTTTTGTTTTTATATAGAATTTTGGCATCAAAATTGAATTTTTATGAGAGGGTTTTGATGGGTTTTGGGGGATGTGCAGCCTTGTGTGTCTTCTGAGGTTCATTTGGCTGATTTTTCAGCAAGCTTTTGATCTTTGAGTCGAAAGCTGGTCTGGGTTTGTCTTAAAATTTTGGAGATTGGCTCAGAATTTTCTTTTTCGCCCCCCAAAGTGTTTTTGGCTTCTAGGGTTCTTCTTTCTCTGAGGGCCTCTCTGTTGTAAACCCCCCCTTGGTCTGCATGAAGCTGGGATCGAAAGCCGATGCCTTTCAGCGGCAAGGGCAGGCTTGGTAAGCGATATTTTCAATCTTGTAGCACCAATTGCTGCATTTTTTTTCTGAATTCTTGTGAAATGCTGCTCTTAAATGGCTTTTTGTTATGCTCTTTTGTTAAACACTGTCCTGAAAGGCATTTTAGAAGATAGTAGCATGTTTCTACATTCTAAGGATGGATGGGCCTGATTCTCTTTTAAATGAAAATTTTTATTATTTTCTGCCGAGCAAAATTAAGTGATTCTAATTCACTGGTTGGGTATAAATATGCTGTGTAAGAGCCAAATTATGTTCCTTGAATATGATCTTGTAGCCCGTATAGTGGTGTCATGAAAGGCACGCAGCAGAACAGATTAGTTGAGAGAACCGAAAAGATGCAAAATGTTTTATTTTATATATTTGCGAGGGTGGATGAAAATTTTAACACACGTTCATGCTTCAGGTGTTTAGTCAACAGTTTGTAGATGTCTCTTTAACTACTTTTTTTTTAGCTTGATTGAAATTGCGTGAGCGGACTTCATCTCAGAGGCAGCACCTGCTTCAGTACAATAGAGCACAGATAGTAGTAGTACATCCAAAATCAGTATCTCCCAGCCCTTTTTCAACCCTCATTTCTATATATCATTATCAGATTCATGCTCACTCTTGTTCCTTTCTTACGCCCAAGATCGAAGAGTCCAGGGTCCGGACTTGTCATAGTGAATGTCCTTAAGCCAGAAATGCTACACCATTAGTGGTTTATGTGATTAAATGTTTACAGTCACATAAGCATCTTATGCTGCTAATCTAGATGATATTCATATTTCATTTAACCTTCATTTAGGGACTAAGGGGGTGTTTTGGATATCCTGTTATGTTTTAGCCGTCATGTTGATTGAAAATCATGAAGAAACCGTGCCAAAAAACTTTTTTGTCCATTTGTCATTAAACATTTATAGATCTGATTCTCTTCTTTCTGTACTATCCTCTCTGCTCTTTCCTTAGTAGTTTGCATTTTCATGAAGCTAAACT
This sequence comes from Asparagus kiusianus, assembly GCA_022839385.1. NCBI lineage: Eukaryota > Viridiplantae > Streptophyta > Magnoliopsida > Asparagales > Asparagaceae > Asparagus > Asparagus kiusianus. The sequence goes on from BQKN01000581.1 coordinate 9,396, forward strand.
GAGAATATCAAATGACTGGAAAAGAATGCAAAGGTCCAGGGAAATTAGGCCACTTGCTGAAAAAGCAGCTTACTTTTCTTATATACTGTGTACTTCTTAAAAATGTCAGAATGTCTTGTGACGAGTGTGTTCTAGCTATAAAGATGGCTTGCTAATAAGCTATCCTCTCTATCCTTGTTACCAGCATGTGTTCACAATGAATTCTCTAGCTGCCATGTTGCTTTTCGCAGTTTCTGCACTTTGTTAATTTTTAAGAACATAATACATTGCAATCTTCTCTAATGTCAATGTGTTTCGTTTCCTATTCTGTATGTGAGCTAAAATATGCTTTGATACAACCAGACACTGCACATTCTATTACATCACAAGGCATGTATTATTTTGGTAATTCTCTTAGAGACTATGTCAATTGATCGCCAATGCAGAATTCTGCATTGCAACATGCTTTTAGGGTCATCTTAGGAAGAAAAAAAATGAAGTTGAATTTGTCTAATAGTAAAGGAAGTTTAGTTAAATCGAATATAAATCATTGGACCTGCATCACTGCTTCAGCAATTGTGCTGCTTGTTAACAAGTGGACTTCAAAGTGCATTAACACTCATATGGTGGAAGTTAAGTGACACTGTCATTATCTGAGCTGATCTGGAAGTAATTTTCCAAAAATTAAAGATCCAAATCACTAACCCCTCTGTGAGAGCCAAAAGGTTTCCTCTTTTATATGCTATCTTGTAGCTTGAATATGGCGGCATACTCAGATTCTGAATGACAGTGTTGAATACCAAAATATTAATGAAGATTTTCTTTAGGTAGGATGATAGAAATATTCAGGTAATTATAAAATTCTCTGTGGTTTTGAGCCCATAAACTGCTATGATTGTCTGATAAACTAATTTCGCTGAATATTTGTGCTACGACATTTACACACATAGCAACATTTAAAGTGTTCTTCTGTATCAGTTGATTTTGCTGCCAAACCATCTTATAAAACCACTTAACAATTATACATAGAGCTGCATTTATGTGGAAGGGAATAGCTTGTGCAAGATTAAGTATATAAACTACGCCTGTCTTTTGCTTCACCTCGTGATTCAATCATATTATGTCAAAATAAAGAAGTTCTCCTCAGTTGCTAGTTTCTTTGTGAGTTTTTTTTAATAATACCATACTGAATTTCGCAGTTATTTACATATTTACGTATGTTAACTACAGGTTTTGCACAACCGGACTCCCAAGTGATATCACTGTTGAAGTTGGAGACATGTCCTTCCATCTCCACAAGGTAAAGTTCCCTTCTTAAAACCTAAGATGGGCCTTTTTGTAATACTTGGTTTCATGACATTCATGTTCTTTTTACATTTTTTTTTCTGCACAGTTCCCTCTTCTATCCAAGAGCGGCGTATTAGAAAAACTGATCAAAGAGAAATCAAAAGATGAAGAAGAGGAGGGTTGTATCATAACTCTATCTGATATTCCCGGAGGTCCAAAGTCCTTTGAACTCGTCGCTAGGTTCTGCTATGGCGTGAAGCTCGAGCTAACTGCTTCAAATGTAGTGTACCTACGTTGTGCTGCCGAACATCTCCAGATGACTGAAGAAATCGCAGAAGGAAACCTAATTTCCCTAACCGAGAATTTCCTCAACCAAGTAGTCCTCCGTAGCTGGAAAGATTCACTAAAATCACTTCAAACATGTGATGAGCTCCTTCCTTATGCTGACGACCTCCACATAGTGAAGCGGTGCATCGAGTCTTTAGCAGTCAAAGCTTGCACCGATCCAAACCTCTTTGGTTGGCCCATGATGGAGCGTGGGTCTATTCAAAGCCCGGGTGGGAGTGTTTTATGGAATGGAATTAGCACAGGAGCTAGGCCAAGGAGTTTTAGCTCAGATTGGTGGTATGAAGATGTCTCATCTCTTAGCTTTCCTCTATATAAAAGATTGATCTCTGTCATGGAATGTCGAGGTATTAGCCAAGAGACTATCGCTGGCTCGTTATCGTTTTATGCAAAGCGATATCTTCCGGGTCTCAACAAACGGCGCCCGGCTTCAATGGCTTTGGCAGCGGCCCCCACCGAAGAAGAGCAGAGAGATCTTCTTGAAGAGATTTGTAAGCTATTGCCTCTTGAAAAAGGCGTGGTCTCGACTAAATTCTTGTTCGGACTTCTTCGTATCGCTATGATCTTAAAAGCTAATGATTCTTGCTTGTCTAATTTGGAGGAGAGGATAGGGATTCAACTTGATCAGGCTAATTTAGAGGATTTATTGATGCCCACATTTTCAAACTCAATGGAGACCCTATACAATGTTGATTGTGTTCAAAGAATCCTTGAGCGCTTCTTGGCTATGGATCAGGCGACAGGTGGGGCTTCACCTTGTTTGGTTGAAGATGAACAGATGATGGCATCGCCGTCTTTGACGCCGCTGACTACTGTTGCCAAGCTTATTGATGGATATCTTGCTGAGGTTGCTTCGGATGTTAATCTGAAGTTGTCAAAGTTTCAGGCTCTGGCTGCTGCTGTTCCTGATTATGCTCGACCACTGGATGATGGACTGTATCGTGCAATCGATATATATTTGAAGGTAATGATTTGATAGCCAATAGTTACAAAATCCTTTATTCACGCCATATAAGAAATTTCCATTTACATGAAAACGTTCCCAAAAAGATTAATATTATGAAATGGAGCTAAATCATGGGAAACTGTTCTGTTAAAAAAAACATGTATATGTGCGTGCATGTTGTGAACATCTAAGTTGAGAAGGCTCTACAAAGATTAAGCAAACTTCTTGTTTGTTATACACTAGGTTATCCGGATACTTCATCTAGGCTCCCTTGTCCGTGTCCGTGTCCGACACTCCTTAGGCACGTCTTGAATATATGCATACATTTGTAGACGTTTACTGACATGCTTTAGTTCAAAATACTTGTGATACACTTTTGAATGTATGTCGTATTCTTCGCCTCAAATTATGCAATTAATTGGACTCGGGACAGGTTTGTTTTAGCACATACTAGTTCATAAGTATGATTCTAAAGGGTCATTTGAGTATCTAGTTAAAAATGAATAGTTTTTCAATTTATAATCCTTGTGATACACTTTTGAATGTATGTCGTATACTTCGTCCCAAATTATGCAATTAATTGGACTCGGGACAGGTTTGTTTTAGCACATACTAGTTCATAAGTATGACTCTAAAGGGTCGTTTGAGTATCTAGTTAAAAATGAGTAGTTTTTCAATTTATAATCTATTCGATAAAAGAAACGTAAATTAAGGATTTTAGTTTTCATAACATGTAAATGAACAACAATATTGGGCTCATGTAGATTAGTAATTTTAATATGTATGAACATAGTCATGTCCCTGTATCCTAAATTTTACAATTTTGCCATGTCCCATATCCGCATTCGTGTCCGCACCCGCACCCGTATCCGTGTAACACAGGTTATACATCAGCCTGATGTTAATACTGGGAGTAGGTGAAATCTATCAAATTATATACTATGTATACAGAATCATTTTCATCTAGGAAAGGTTTAACATACATGATGGAAGAGAGCACCATAAAATTAATATGTACATTAATAAGCTATAACTTACTGAAGTGCCAATTTTTAATGAGATTAATGAATATTATTGACATGCGGTGGATGAATCTCAGTCAAGTGTTTACCTCTTTATTCTCTTGGCTGAATGGGCTAAGATTCAGTGACATCATTGTATTTTAAGAATCCTCTCAGATGTCGCTTGATACTCATTATTCTCAATGTTAATACACCTAAAAGTACTCTATAATCGATATGCTTTCCTTTTTTACTTCAAATATAAACCGATATGCTTTCCTTTTTTACTTCAAACAGGCACACCCGTGGCTATCAGAATCCGAGAGAGAACAGCTCTGCCGACTTATGGACTGCCAAAAGCTCTCTCTCGAGGCCTGCACCCACGCCGCTCAAAACGAGAGGCTCCCTCTCAGAATCATAGTCCAAGTCCTTTTCTTTGAACAGCTCCAACTCCGAACCTCCATCGCGGGATGCTTCCTAATGTCTGAAAACCTCGATGGCTCCAGACACTTAAGAAGTGGCGTCATAAACCCAAACCCTAGCGATGGAGGTGGAGGGTGGGCCACCGCTGTCAGAGAGAATCAAGTATTAAAGGTCGGAATGGATAATATGAGGATCAGGGTTTCTGAGCTCGAGAAGGAGTGCTCAGATATGAAGCAGGAGATTGAGAAGTTGGGTAAGGGGAAAATTGGTGGCGGGTGGAGTAATATATCGAAGAAGTTTGGTTTCAAGATCAAGTCCCAGATGTGCAGTGCACAAGAGGGCGAGGTTAGCGAAAACCAACGGAATGAGAGTGGGAAGATGGAGAAGCTTGTGCAATCAAAGCTCACGAAACATAGGAAGAACCTATCGATAAGCGAGTAAAAATTCTATCCCCCCTTTTGAAAAAAAAACACAAGTTTTCTGCTTGGGGAGTGCTAATTGTACTACATCAGATCAGTATGGTATTTGTAGTACAATGAGCATTTTGCCTTCTTAATTGGTTCTCGCTTTTTCCCTTCTTCTGACAACCCAAGCTGTGAATTATCACTACCTTGTAGATTTTGTTGAAGATTGATGTTCGAAGTGAAATGGGCATGAGTAGCTGATTTTCTGAGTAACTGTATGCTAATTAACTGTATGAACAAAATGTCTTGTATTTTGTCTGTTGATTTGTAGGTACATTGTTTTGCAACTGTTTGTAGATTGGCCTCAGATAATGTACACACCTAGATCTTCATCATCTTTGTTGCAGTGACATTTTTCTTTAGTTTTGGGCGTGTGCGCGCTTTAATCACCTTTACCCATACTTCCATTATTTTCTTTAATGGCCAGTTCTGTTCAATCTTATAACAAATTTGGCATATTTTCTCATGAAACCAAGTTCTCTTCCGAGCCCTTTCCTGAAGAGAGATCATACACGGCAGTTCTCTCTTCATGGGAACTCTCATGCATCGTATAACAACTGTTTAGATTAATCTCAAAAAAATAAAATTTACTTTAGCATTTTGATGCGTAATGCTTCCAAGAGTTCATATATCAAACACTGTTAATTGCGGGTCCAATCCGGCATCAGATGATGTTATCTTTTTTTTTTTTTTTATAGTTAAGCGGAGAGCAAAGGCAATTTATCATGTAATTCTCACGTTATATCAAAAACCCAACACCTGTAGTTCAAAGGTAAATGTTAATAAAATAATTTGATGATACACATGGTATGAATCCAAGTTGAGGTGAAGGAGAGTACACACACAACCCTTGTGAAGAAAGCACATCTTAATTTACATCAAATACTCTTTACCTCTAAAAAGTGGAGATGCAACTTGATCACTACTGCACAAACACAAACCCAAACCCTGTCAAACTCCAACACTGATACTTTCTACACAATAAAACAATTCCCGTTTAGTTCATGTCTCTATCTTGAGCAAGGAATTGAGGGAGGTGCTGTTAAATCTCTGTGCAAGTCCCCTCATAACAAGGACGATTACATCCCTCATGTGCCGGGTTTGCACCATTAGGTCAACTTCATTCTCACTGTCGACAACAATTTTGAACCGGTGCTGGTCATTTCGATAAAGCTCCACCTGTGAGACACATAATAATGTCGTTCAAGACAGAGTATAAGTTGTCAAAATATAATAACACTAGGTAATAACACATAATAGTATAATAAAGACATAATATATAATAACACATAATAATGTCGTCAAAACATAGTAACACTCGGTGCAAGGTCAATGTGCATGCTGCTGTAATCATTGGTTGGCCATGTAATCTGCAAGCAGGCCTCATTTGATGGAAGATGTCGAGCAAAAATATTGATGCAATTGAGCTACGCGACTATTGATAGCGTTAAGAATGCAGATACTATAGGTCCAAATTTAAATTTAGATTTCTAAATTGAAAATCTGTACGTTGGATGTGATCTATTAGCAAAAAATTATTTAAAAACAAAATCTCGGATGATTTTAACGTCTTTGTTTCATCATGCATCTTATGTTGGCAAAACAATGTTTCAGAATCTTCATAGAATCAAATAATGGTTATCCCTACCTGACATGATTAAATACACGTTGAAATAATTGACTTCATTCTCGTTTTTTTTTTTTACAATCTTGTTTATAAATAGTCCATGTAGATTACATCACATCCAACAGTATACATTGCAAATTTTAAATATGGATCGACTGCATCAAGATATTATCAATAGTAGCATAGCTCTACTCATATTAATGATAATACAAGTGAAGCTTATTAGGTAAAAGATGGCAAAAAGCTCCCAACTGCAACCTCCAAACAGTCTTCAGTTTATAAAACTACCACAAATTCCCAGCACCACCAGCCTCTTGTTATACATCTAAATATAATTTCCTAAAAACTAAAATACAAAGACCACTGGTTTATGTACGCCTTAAACGTGCTAGCAAAAATGAGAAACTTACATGAAAAGGAGGAGCATAAGTTCCCCGAATTTCAGTAGTCGGAAAAGACGTCTTGGAACCAGGTTTTATAACCTTGACTCTTTTTCTGTTAACTTCTAGAACTCTTCTCTCAAGATTTCCAACTCCGGCTCCCTATGAAGACAGCAAGAGAAGTACTAGCGCATGATTAATTATGCTTTCTGCTACATGGTCAACAAGATGATTCATTTCTGTATTTAAGAATAAAGAAACCTACCTTCTTTGGCATCGGATCCTTGTTACACAATACCTGTTTCAATATAGAAGAGGAAGTATGTTAACTTTTGAAAGAAAATCTAACCGTCAATCCTACTTTGACACACCATGTAACATAGTAGACAAATGTATGAAAAATAATTATCAACAAGAGCAAGTTTAACTGCCAATGGTGAAGCATGTTGCAAAACATTTGGCTGTCGCTGTGACAATCATATCGAAGTGAGCAATCATGCTGCATAAGGTTTGATACTGATATTATACAATGAATAACAGAAAGGAGGATGAAGCTCATTTAGCCAATATAGAAAGGAGAAATGTGCTCATCAGATTACAGTGAATAACTAGTGACAAGTTATGATATGGTTATCCTGTTACAATAATAGACGATCAAGTGCCTATTAGGTTCATCACCTCATTGACAAAGTTTATCGTCTTGATTCCTGAAAAACAATGCACCTAGCGGTGGTACTTCTAATAATGATTAAAAGATGGTAATAACAGGCTAATAGTTATGTTCCATTGTGAAACATTGCATCTAAAATTTTCTAAATCACATTTCACATAATATGCAGCAGATATTACCTCAAATTTTACAGATCCCAAGTCCGTCTTCTGTTTAACTTCCTTGTAAACATCAGGCTCTGCAAATAATCATAAGAATGAATTAAATGAATACAAGAAACAATACAGAATATTCAGACATTTAAAACTTAAAAAAAATTACCATGTCCTGGAGTTGGTAGAGCATGGAAATTGGTAATTTAAGAGAGAGAGAGAGAGAGAGAGAGAGAGAGAGAGAGAGAGAGAGAAGTGAATCAGGATACAAGGCATGCACGCAGAATTACTTGTCTTGTAATTATTTGGTCATGAACTTTCAACTAATAATTAGTAAGTGACATGTCTCTCTTTGTAAACATGCAAATGTGGTCCACTTCGAATGTGGCTTGATCTGTTCAACCACGTGAATGGACGAATCAGAAGCCAAAAGCGCAAGCTGGAATTAAACCAGCAACTCAACTACCATACAAGGTTTGCAGTTCAGGTAAATGTTGTGCATTTCAAGCTAATATCGGTGATTTATTATAATGGAAGTAGCTCTACCAAGTTCAATCTTTGAACAATACAATGGCATAGTACTCTCAAAAATAAATTAACTCAGCAAAGCTGAACAGACCTATTAGAATTGCTTACCAGTTGCTACTTTTAATTTATGAAATTTTACGAACAGATCGAGATAACTCATTTGAGAATTTCATATGGCGACGTAGTCTAGCATATTGGTAAAGGACCCAAACAAACAAAAACTGCTGATGAATTTGACTAGTGTTCGTAACTGGTTTGTAAAAAAAGGATGAAGTAAGAGCTGGGAATATACCGACAACAATATCTACAAGATTTTATTATTTGAACATAAAAAATTTTACAAACATATCGAGATAACCAACCTGCGAATTTCGCATGGCAATGTAGCCTAGCATATTAGTCAACGACCATAAAAACAAAATTTGCTGATGAAGTTAAATGTTTGTAAAATATTTTATTAAAAAACATGAAGTACAAAGAGCTGGGAATATACCAACGGCAATTGGTTCAGTTGATGCAGAACTTGGCTCCCCCTCTAAACCATCCTCCCTAATTGGAGTATAAAGAACTACGAGCCTGTAGCCCACATCATCTACATTAGCTTCATACATCCTCCCAATTTCACCTGCATGTCACAAATAGTGTTTATAAGAATTTTCTAGAGAGAAAAAGAGCATGATTGCAATGTCAACTGAGGAGGTCTCTCTTTAAACCTGCAAAAGACTACAGCGTGAACAGGCCAGCTGAAGAAATTGAAAAGCATCTTTTACAAAGGACTACAATGTGGTGCATGTATCAGCCCTAGGAAGAGGTTTTACCTTGGCAAGTTCAAGTGCATCCGTATTGAAAACAAAATTTTCCTTACAGTTGTACCCAAAGCCCCCTTCTACAGCATAAGAGGACACCAATACATCGAAATGATTAAACAAAGCAACAGAACAATGAGAACATCCCTAAAAAAGCCCTAAAGAATGACATTGCCACCTTTTCTTATATTGATTATCCCCAGAAATTCGATGGATGCTTATTATAAAGGAATATGGAAATGATAAAGAAAAAATATGCTACAAGTTGGCATGTTAAATTCACAGACAAGTAGGTGCTGCTGAACTTAAAAGAGAATGAATCTGCAAGACATAGACTTACACGAGTCAAATAAGTAAAGTCTGCAGCGATGCAAAGAAGAAAAGGGCTACAAGAGGTAGAACAATGAATAGAATAACCTGATTCAGTAATTATAAGTTTAGGACAGACTCATGATGATCTGATTGGCAGCGGTAGATGATTAGATATCTTAACTCAGATCAACCTATCTTACACGCAAAATCTGAGTCTGGAATCCCGTGGCAGTTCTTTCTTCGAAAGCTAGCACGAATATATATTGAGGAACATAGATAACGCTCAAAGAGACTAAGATCAGGTGAGACCAAGGTAGTGCTGGATGCATCTCATTCATTTTTCAGCCATAAAAAACAGGGTTTTGGCTGCAGGAACATCTGCCAATCATGAGGGAGGGCATATTTTCACCCAATTGTAAAAGTGCATGTGATATAGAGAGGCAGCAACACTGAACCTACATTCTCATTCAGCTGCAGATATATGAGTGAAATCAATGAAATGTCACTACAGCTAACCGTGATAAGATACCTCTTAAGATTCAATGACTAACTAGGAATATACAATCAGCAACCAAAATAGAAACACAATGGACTGTAGGCTACATGGATAACGTTTTTGCTCTAAGTGAATAATTTGTAGTTAACGTATAATGAAATGATTAGGAGAGAGATTCCATATACCAGGTATAGAGATAAGATCAGGGCTTCCGACCATTGCTCTGAGCCATTGAATTTTGCTCTTTCCTTCTTTTCCTCCACTATACACACCGCGAACAGCATATAAGTTTGTGTGGAAACCTCTTCCCTCAATTTCCAGCTTATCAATTTTGGGAATCCCTGGAATACAGGGGGGAAAAGATTGCAAACTAAGAAAGTCTTGGACTTTAAGAAAAAGGGATATCACTGCAGACATTTGAAACCCATTTTAGATGGATTGTAAATGTTCTTAAAGAAAAAGACACCTAGCCCAAAATATAAAAGCAACAACCATAACATCTTTGTCCTGAAGATTAGGATTCTTTCCCTCCATGAAGCTTTTAGGTCATATCGTCCGTTAATTAACAAATGAAACTAACAAGATTAAATTATGAAAATTTAAGATCCTAAACCTCATGATACTAGTTTTTACTACTTCAACTTGAATGATGACAATATATCTAAACTAGTATAGAACATTCTGCATAACATATATGCAGTTGTAATAATAACCTGGTAATATGGGAGAGGTCACTGCTGAAACAGGTCCACTTGACCTTCCAAACATGTCTGTAACAGTGCATTCACATTTCAGGCAACGGCCTATGTCTTCAAATCGGACCTTATATGAGCTAGAGCATTGTGAAGGCAATTGTTCAAAGGATTGATGTGATCCTGTTCCTATTGAATAAAACCTGTCCACATATAATAAATCATTACAACGATCATAAAATACTGCAGTAGGGAATGTGCCAAATAATATTTTACCATTGGTATTTAATATCTTTCTTGTATTTGCTCCAAATATGTCGTTGAATCTCACTATGTGGAATAACCTCAACTGCAGTAAGTATTCCTCCTTCAATTTCTTTTCCATTGAAATAGAATCTCTCAATTCTTAGGAGTTCTGAAACAAAAGATGTAAATTATGTCTCTATTGCAGGCAATAAAAATGAAAAAAAAAAGTAAAAATGGAGCCTTGTGGGGAATGTGTGTATGTGTGTGGCCGGTGTGGGATTTTTTTATTTTTATTTTATTTATTACTAGAGAACTAGGGCTACAAATGGGTCCACATCATCTGAACCTGAAATGGTCCAGCCTGATTTTTCCCGATCAAAATCAGAAATCTAGATATATCTGCCGTGCATGATCCAAGCTCTGGACCGGGTACCCCAAATAAGTAGGGTCTGGACCTACCCAATCCTCTTAACACCCTAACAAATCCCTAGGAGCCAACAAAAACTAGCACAAAATATGACTCTAGTGTATAAAAGTATTAATTATAATGGACCACATCCTAAATAGATTCAACTTGAACCAAATTTTCCAAATAAATGAATCAAGTCTCAGTAAAAATTATAGACTAAAATCTTCCTAGACCAGGGCCCTATAGTCTTTGTAGGTTCAGATCTGGCCAAGGCAGACCCGACCTGAACCCAAATCAGTTTCCCCCTATAGGGAAGAGACAAAGAAGAATGCATCCTGCAAATTTCCTAGATTCAGGAGCTAAAATTATTTGGTCACTTGGAGTAACCTTAAGCAGACATGACGCTATCACTATAACTAAACATTCAATGAACAACAGGCAGCGCTGGAGCAGTTTCTTTGCCAGTTAATTATCTTTAAGAACAAAACTTCTATATGAATCAAAAATATATCTATAACTAAGAACTGGACAGACATTCAGAGAAGTGAAGGATATGCTTGTATAACATTTAAATCATAGAATGTTTACAGTTTCAGTTTACCTGGAAGAATTATATTGGATGGCTCTGACAATTTGAGTTCCCCAACAACAGAATCCGAGCGAGCAGGGGTATAGCTGCCAAATTAGACTATTTATTCAATTTTTGAAATAAAAGAAATGATATTGGATTCTTCTAAGATACACTGTATTTAAGTACGACAGTGACAATACTTCTTCTTTTTAGCACTAATTTCCCATCAAATTTACAAGCGCTTTATTATTCCTTTCTCTAGCACTTTCAAATTTTCGTAAACTTGTTGTCGTGATAAAACATATTGATCTTAAGGACAAACAATGACTTGGGAAGACAGGTTAGTTACCCAAACAATAGACGGCAGTTGTAATCAGAATCTGTAACTTCGTAAGTGGTAGAAGTTGCTCCACTAATAAGAATAAGATTCCCTTCATTAGTTTCCCTGTACCAGCTATACAAGCTTGATCCTTCATAACCACCATAATATTTGCCTTCTCCAGCATAAACACCAGAACTTATTTCCTTTAAGAAAACATCAGAAACAACTGGGAGAGCTGTGAAGTACAAATAAGAACAGTTAGAACAAAGAAAAAGATAACATTAGTTGAGGACTTAATGTGGTTTCAGTACGATCGTTATAGAAGATTCAATTTTATATTCAATAATTAAACTCTAATTAAATTCCAATACAGGAACTTTCTATCATAATATACTAACAGTTTTTACATAAGTTATCTACACTGTCTCAATACTTCAGCTATTATTTCATAAAACCAGATGCATCGAAGATAGTAAATAGATATTTTTCAGGTAGAATTTTTCTGAATATTGATATGCTGAGATTACGGCCCCATGTTACGTTATTACTATTATACAAACAAATAAAAACTATTATACCGTAAACAGTTTTTGTGGTAACTAAAACCAAATAGCCGTACAGTCAATTCCAGAATGTATATCCCTAAAGGCTTTGCCAATATATGCAATATGGATAGTAGTTTCAGTAGGTATCGCTAGCGGATAAGAGTAAAGACAACCTGCCATGACCGGATCATTGCTAACTGAAAAAAGTGGTTCTCCAAGCTTTCCATCAACACGTGTAGGCAACCATTGAAGAGCTAAATGAGAGCCAATATCATCAAGCGAAGGTGTATAGGTTCTGTTACAGGATGCAATCAGTCAAGATGGCAATAAAAAGTTTACTTCTATATCATAAGAAATAACTGTAGCCTATAACACATCATACAAGGTCTTCCCAACAATGAGAGCATCTTCAGAAGCAATAATGCTATTCAGCAACTCTGGTTCAATTTTATCCTTGACTCTGTACCATATATACTCCCCAGTGCCTTCTTTCCCACCATAATAATGTTTTATGGGAACAGCTTCCTTGTCTTCAAAACAGCTTGGAATCATAAGCTTAGTACCCTTTGGATCCGCTGCAACAAAGAAAAAGAAAGATCATGTAAGAAAATAGATATTGGCAATGATAGGCTGAGACACTTTTAGCAGCCTAGCAAGATTAATGCACTTGGCGAGATAAAGAAGAACCATTAAGCATAAGCAAATTATTTCGTCAAAATACTCCTTATCGACTTCACTTATGCCATCCTCATCATATCATACTATATACTAAAAAAAGCTAAGTTGTGCACTTGCCATCTTATTAGAGCTTTGGCTCCTTATCTTCCTAAAATTAGTAATTAATAACTACCATTTTAGTTTTTATTAAGCATTTATTTTTCTCTTTATTTCTCTCTTTCCCTCTCAATCTAACCTTTTAACTTGGAAATAATTACATGTTGACATTTGTTCTTATAAAAAAATTTATATCCCAATGAGAAAAAGTATTGATGGGTGTTCATTTTATTTTATGTAATTGTGAAATTAGGAATCTATATCTATATTATTATAATTTTCAAATTACAATATTACCATAATATACATGCAACAATTGGGTTTGATGGCTATGAGGTGACGGCTCATTTAGCCAAATGAGCTACCAAGAGATAGAAAAGTGAGGCTTACACCTTTTGACATGACTTGTGAGGTGGGCCTTATCGCATAGATATCTCTTAGTAGCCCATTTAGCAAAATGAACCGCCACCTCACAAGTCATACTCATGATTTCTGCAACAATATTATAACAATATTGTGACCATAATATATGAACAATAATATTATAACAATAAGTCATGTATCTTGCACAGGTGACGACTAGTATGCCATAAAGCAATATCTGACCAATATTCGTCTTGTACAACCAAGTGAAATTTATCCTAAGAGTTATTCCGAGTATTCTCTTGAGTCTTGCCTTATTAAAATTTTGGCATGCTTTCAAGTCTATAGCATATGCTAAAACTTTGTTTTATCTGAAAGCCCCAACCACTAACCACAAGTATGCATTGTCCACTTGCAACACTGATTACCGAATTTTCGGACTTTTGGATAATTGTTGAATTTTTGGACAATTGTCCTAGTCGTACCAAACAATCCAGAACGAATAACACTTCCTAAGAATTATCTCCTTTACATGTGTATCAAGAGACATGTTCCTTAGTCTCAGTATAGTCCACATCTCGGTTACCCCGACACGGCAACTCGGGGGTCATACCTGTGTCGGACCCGTTTTGGGTACGGCTACGTACCCAAACGCGGTGGACACGGATGGGTTCTTAGACCATCTGATATTTTGGATGAAGAAAGATGATGATGAACATTTCACTCTCTCTCTCTCTCTCCTCTCCATTTTACTTTATTTTCTATTAACTTAGTGGAGTATGACATCATCCCTCACATAGGGTGGTTTGATGAGAATGAGTTTTGATTTTTGCCTTTTCTGGATAAGAATAGCATTCATCACGGGTCCTTAAGTTTGGAGAAATAAGAAAAGAAAGTGGTTCATTTTTACTTATGGAGAATTTTTAGTATGTAGAAAGTAAGTCAATCTTGCTACAGTACACATATTTAATTCTCAATATGATATAATTGTTATATATATAGCGGATATTTCCTTGAAAGCCATTGATCTGCATGAAAATGTAGTAGGTATGTAATTTGATATTAATCTATAGTGAATTATTTTATATATACACAGTCATGCCCCCCGTACCGTACTTTTTACAAATTTGCCGTGTCCCGTACGCGTACGCGTACCCGTACCCGTGCCTATGCAACATAGGTCCACATAGAAAATGGCACTTTGTTTTCTGGCAGCCACACAAAACGCAACATATCTCAAGACAAATAATGCATACAAAAGGCACAGTAAAATAAAGAACAATATTCATTCAACATTTAACTCTGCCCCTATATAGAGCTCGAGTTTAGAAAGAAGATTGTTTTTATCATTCTGTTATAAGTTATAATTTAGAAGAAACGTTCACCATCTGAGAAGCCCAAATAACATAGAAGTTACCAGGAGCAATGACACTTGAGACAACAGTCTTTGCAGATCCTCTTACTCCATCCTTCCGCACAGGCGTGAAAACAAGCTCAATGCACCTATCCACATCCTCAATAGTCAAATCAAGAAACTCTGCAAAGATTACATCATTTTCATCATAACCTGAAATATTTATAGCACTTGGGAATGAAAAGTTATCCAGGGAGCCAAGTGACTTACCATCAGCAATTAGTTTGTCCTTTCTACCATTTTCTTTTACTCGATACCATTCGTGGGTGCAATCTCCTTTTTCACTGGAACAAAAAAACAAATCATTGGATCATGCACAAGTATGATGAAGGTTACCCTTAAGAAAATATAAACATGATTTCACATTGGATCTCACCCTCCACTGTATGTGGCTTTGAAGCTCAAGCGGCCTCCCTCAACCATTGAACCTACAAATTCGAGTGATTGGCAACTTGGTGGACCTGCATGTTTAGGGAGAACAATAATAGTAAATTGAATTTAGGAACAAAGAACAGGGAGTACAGGTTTTCCATGAAGTGATGAAGTAGCATGAGCAACTGAGAATGAACTCTAAACATCAATTATGGCCCATAATCTGGTGGTTGATGAACAAGGGGCTTGTCCAATGCATATAAGAAACACATCATGGCGCAGATACAGGCCCAAAATATTAGAAGTGTGAAATGGTGACATGGGTCTTGACTGGATTGGGTTTGGGCTTGTGTAGGCACTTCACTGCATCCACCCATCTAAAAGAAGCGGGTTTAAACCATTAGCTGCTCATCAACAGTCTTGGGTTTAAACAATTAGCTGACTACCAACAGTCTCTCTCAACTCTCATCACTCATCAGCTTCTATTCCTCTTGCTCCTTCTTTCTAAGATTCTACTTATCTCCTCTGTTTACCATCTCTTCTAGTCTCCTCTCTCTCCTGCGTTTGTATTTGTGGGCTGCTGTGAGTTTTCTCGTTTTTGCTTACTTGTGTTGGTAAATAGCCTGTAATTAGCCAAAGCGGTGTGTTTGTGGCTTGGTTACTATAAAGCTCGTGCCTGATTTGTGTTTAGTTGTAAGTGTATTGGTGGCTATCTTGCATTTTGGCGTTGAGATCTGTGTGATCTTTAAGTTGATCCAAATGTTAATTCAAGGAAAACCCTTCTCTTTTACTCCCATGATTACTTCTAAGTTGAGAACCCCATCACAGATATTACAAAGTCAAGCATAAAAGAAATTTTTTTGCTCCAGAATAAAAAATAACATTTCTTTACGATATCTTCTGTGTTGGAAAAGCAGATATGCGGAACCAGGCAGCTTCCTCCAGTATGAACTTTCCACAATATGCAGAAACGAATAAGGAAATGATGAAAAATTCAACATACCAGGTACAATGGGGCCAATTTGTTCAGAAAGCATCACAGGACCTCGTGCCCAATCACTTCTAACAGGTTCACATGAAACAGATACATGAGAGCCAACATCACCCCGTGATAAAGTATATCTTGCAGTTCGTGCGCCTTCAATTTCACTATGTTCACCATCAGAATTAGTCTGCAATAACAAAATATTTTCATTCCATTATGCAGTTTAGCAAATGTAAACTTGTTCTAGTAACACTAGGCAACACTTGTGACATATCAAAACAAAAAGATGTTGAATTATCAGCTCCCTCTTACCAAAAACCACTGAAAAACTGAATCACCCTCTTCTCCTCCCCAGTATTTCTTCTCAGCAATCAGTGTGGTTCCTTCAACACAGTCACCCAATATTTGGAGAGAAAGCAATCTTGGGCTTCCTGAACATTGAGAGTTGATATAAAAGATAACGATGAATTAGCATGTCAGCAAGAGCAACTACTGCAATGCTTATTAAGTTACTCCGTCATCATCATCAAATCATCTAAATCTTTTCCACCAAAATGAGGTAGTTATGAAGCATGACAAAAGTTAAAATTTCTCCATTAAGAAATCCTTTCCAGGATAGGAAAAGAAGTAGTGACTTAGTAGAAGAAAAATATGTTCAAATAGGTTAACCAAGTATATCTACATCATCTCCATGTCAAAATAGCAGGACTTATCATGAGCAATGGAACAACAGGGAAAGAAACTCCTGGCACACCCAAGCATTGGTCCAAAGTTTGTACCTATTTATTCTCAGTTCTAAACTAATTTCTTTCGTTGTTTCATAGTGCAATTTCCTTGATGTCAAGAAACATAACCCCGTGTATAAGAATACTTATCGAATATTTCTGTTGCATATTTCATGCTATATTACATAAATAATATAACTTTATTCACCTGGACGAACTCGTTCCTGTCCAAAGGAAGTTTTTGGTTCACCAACAGTACCATCATCGCGTATAGGAGTGCATTTAAATGAAACAAACTTGCCAATATCATTCTTCGTCATGCGATACTGAAGAAGACCTGATGCCTCACGTATCAATGTTCCTGCATCACTTTCTGTCTGGAAAGCACCAAGAAGTAGACAGTAAGTTTCAAGTGAAGTTTCAAGTGCCAAGAACAAAGTAACAATTCTCTTCTCTCAGAAGTCAAAATATTGCAAAACTGCTCAACTATATGAGTCAATATTATGTAGATTTGTTCCAAAAGCTCTGGATAAAGGCTTCATCATTATTGTAGTTTGCCGTTGTAAATAATTTGATATCTCTTGAAGTAAGCAGGATTGGAAACAAGAAAATAATAACACATACTTCATGAAGATACCAATTGTACACGCTGTGGCCTTCATGACCCCCAATATATCCATATGACGCAGTCAACATTTCACCCTCACAATAATCACCAGTGATTGACAGGAAATTTAGGCTTGGTGGAAGAGCTGCAGAAATGTAAATACTAATTAATTGAAAAAAGTTGTGCAAATCTCAGAATGAAAGACATTAAGTTTTCTTTAGAAAAACCAACAAGTCACTTCCATAACCAATATTTTTGAAGATCAGATGCAGAGCATTCCCACACAAAAAATAAATAAATAAATAAAACAATATACAAATAGAAAACCTAAATGAACTAAATCAAAGATATTAATTAACAAAAAGAAATATGAATTGTGCGAGGATAAATGTACACAGTGAAGAATAAAATAAAGGGCGAGATAGGTTGTTCTAACTGATTATACAGTTATTAGAATCAAGCATAAAGTTTTCTTCTATTGTAAAAGAGAAATTTTAAAGTAAATTTCCTCGAGTAAAATGAACTCAAAGGGATTTACCAGTAGAGAAACTAAGCACAGGGTATTTCTGTGTAGAGCATGTAAACTTTGAGTCATGTATATATAGTTTAACTTTCTTCGAAGAAAAACCCTAGTCTGGACTTAAACCTAAGTTCTTACAACCTACCACCAAACATTGACCACCTGAACCAAACTTAAAGAGAAGAATCCCTAGATATCATGCATAATGATTACAAAGTGAGAGGTGGCTATCCCAAAATTCATGGGCTGTGGATTCCATCACAAAACTCTATAGAGAGGAAAATAGATGCGGAAAAAATAATTTAAAACCATCATTACACTTTTGACTAGTAAGATTTCTTTTTATTTCAGGAAATGAAATTGCATCTGTATTCTTGCATAAAAAGCTTCAACAACTTACTTTCAACAACTTTTTCAGATATCACATATGCTGGTTCTCCAGTTTCACCATCAGGAGCCATAGGAGTAAATTTTGCAGCAATGTAACATCCAACAGCACCAAGGGGAATACGAAATGACTGCATACAATTTGAAAATAGATTCTAAAAGGCAAGTTACATTCTCCTACAAGAATACATTAATCTTAACCCACTGACAATGATAGTTGATAATTCATATAGAAGATGCTGCAAGCTGATAAGTCACCTTTGCAATTTTGGACGTACTAACAGCTTCCAGGTCATTTTCACCATTGAGCTTTGGTGAACTTGTTTTGAACCATTGGACCCTGCTGGATCCCTCAGTTCCTCCAGTAACTATAGCAGTGACAGTAACCTTACTCCCTTCCCTAAGATCACCAACTATCTTCAAATTGTTCACTTTGGGCGGCGCTGAAATTTCAATTAGAAGGCATTAAGAGAGAAAACAAATGAATTGAAATGTTGCAGTCATATGAATGCACAGTTAAGTCTACCTTGCTTTACAATCTCTGTCATTCCAGAGGCTGCTTCCCCTTCCTGCCCTGGAAAAATATCCATAAATGAACGGCCAATGATTTCAGGCAAACACTGTTTTAAATATCTGAATCAAAGAGCCTTCAAAAGACAAATGCACCTTCAAAATTGATAGGAATATAAACAAATTTCAGGCATCGTCCTACATCTTCCTTGGTCAATACATACTCAGTGGTACCTGATGATGCTAGCACAAAACCACTAGCCGAAAAACATAGAAAAAAGGAATAAAAGAACAGTAGGTGAAAAAGAATTTAAATGGGAAAAGAAACCAAATAACATACATTACATAGTTTATGCTAGTGGATACTCTACAACAATATTTAGAGTAAACAAACTTAAAGACATAACTATACAAGTTAAAAATAAGTTGACAGCCTGAAATTGTATAAGGTTCAAGGTCAAAAGGATTCCCCATATTGTATTAAATAATTATGTTGTATGTGTTATCTGACATATCACCAGCTTGATCATATGGCCCATATCTTGCAAGTTAATTTAGCATCATTTATGTCACTGCTTGTCAAACCTATTTGACAAGTATAGTATTACACATAATCTAATATATAAATCACGTGGTATCGTGAGAAAACAAAGGCAAAAAGTACTTGCCATAAGGCACATGTATTTAATCGCTATGCACTTCTATAGTAGATAATCTTACCCATCCTACCAAAAGGATGTCACTTGTGAGTAGAGAAACATTTTATCTTTTACGTAATCAAAAAAATTCTTACTGATGGTTATGTGTTAAACCATGCTTCAGAAACCTAGTGTAATGCTGACATACTAAAGATTTCAAATTGTTTGCTATGTAGCATTGATAAACACATTTCTCATGGAAGAAACAAAAATTATAGCAATTTTTTCCCTCTTCTGCAGTACATTCAATTGGAGAATTCCACTTCACTGCTTCGAGAAAAAAAAAGACATCTGATCTAAATATTTTATAAAACAAACTTGATCAATTTCCTTGACCAATATTTCTGTAACCTTATTAAGGCAAGGGATTAGCACATTGCTTAAATAAATTGACCAAGAACTTCCACGTCAAACAAACAGATAATGGATCAGCAAGCAGAGTTCATTTAAAAGAAAACTAAATCTACTAAGAAAGGTCTCAAGTTTATTTCCTTCATGCTCAGATCTCAGTGAGGTTTTAACCTATATTTAGCTCGGAGAATAAAGTTAGTTCGAAGATAGCAAACCTAAAGGGAACATCAGTCATATTCAAATCAAGTTCAACGAAAATAAAACTTACATAATTATATCCTATATCGCTATTGGACTCAATTATTATGGTAAAAATAGATAGTATAGAGAACAATATTGTCTTTAAAGTAGAACTTTAAGCATGACAAAAGATATGATACACACCCAGTTTCCTTGCTCTCTCTCAACCACTCAAATTTGCTTGGACCCTCTTTTCCTCCAAAATATTCCCCAAGTCCTTTAATTGTATTCCCTTCAATAGCATCCCCGAGAATCCGCACATTATTGACTGATGGTGGGGCTGAACATAGCAGAAGTGCCATTAAAATCAAAAGAAACAAAACCAAACAGCAGAAGAAAGAAATATTTGAGGTTCAATAGGAGGGATACGAAAAGCTGTGTGAAAACATTAAATTTGCAAAAAGACAGACATTGTGGTTTCTATCTCTACAAGTGAAACTAAACTAATCGGGCTATGAAAAAAATAAGCAGATCATACACCATGCACAAGCTAATAACTAACAAATATTAAACAGAATCATCCATTTTACAAGTTCAGCAGAGACCAAGTTTAAAGAAAACTGCAGTGTACACGCATTTTCTCTAAAAAAAGGTATATATGAAAAATGCCTCTGTACTATGACCGCATCAAACAAGAATCAGGATCAGAAGAAGTGAAATGAGTTTTATTAGAATTATATGAGTATGCAATAGGTTTTCGTTAATGCAGTGCATAATATGGAGTGATAGATATTAGTCTATTAAACTTCCAATTTATTAGCATTTCTTTCCCAAGGATAGGATCTGAAAAAACCAACTTTGTTTCACTAAACTGATTGATATTGTTAATTACATACCACCTTTACTTGTGAGCAAACAGCACATTTACCTGTCATAAAAGTCAGCTTGACCAAAATCACTCATATCGTGCTAAAAATCTCAAGCCATAGAGTCATAGACCATTTTCAAGGAGTACAAACTCTCTAAATCAATAGAATCATATCTTCTTGTTTCAATGTGTAAGCTAACTATAAGTATGTATAAAGTAGCATGGAAGACAAGCCCAACATCAGAAAGCAAAAAAGTATAAGTTGCTTTTATCGAAGAAACTTCGTAATCTTCATCTATCTTTGATTTTATGCTTTTGCAGCTTTGAGTCTTTTGACAATTAAACTAAAACAGGTCATTGCTGCAAAACATGATATTTAGAGTAATAAATATATCATCCTGCCACTTGGCATTTTACCAATTCCCACTCTAGTTAGTCATAATTAGTATTTATGCCAGATTAGTTAGCATTCTTTATTGGTATGGATCTGTAGGTTTATATACCTTTTTATGTAAATTTCAGGGGGAAAAAAAGAAAAAAATCCCATAAAGTTAGGCTCATTTTGAGATAACTCCCAGAGAATTTAAAAATGTCAGCTAACCTCCTTACGTGTTTAAGTGGAGTAATCAATTTCAAACAGGCATACAAAGAAATGATGTAATGTGATCCTTTAATTCACACTGAAAGAAGTCTTCAATAGACGAAATTTGAATCATCTTTTATTTGGTTTTGACAGTCTTATATTTACCAACTATTTGAATCCTCTTCCCATTTTTACCTATATCAGAACAGTTATGGAGTTGCCACCCTAATTATGGGGAAAAGGAGGGGAAAGAGGCTGTTAGAACTGTTTGGACTGGAGACTAACAAATGTCAAGTTAGGACCATAAAACATTTACTACCCAACTCATGCTCTGATACAACACACACACACACACACACACACACACACACAGAGAGAGAGAGACACGCACAGAGAGAGAGAGAGATGGTTGAGGTCAGCTAGTTGATGACTTCTTTCGCAGCACGATGAAGAGCCTTTGACTCGGGTAGTGGATCCACATTCTACCGTTTGAAATTAGGGTTGGTGTGTGGGTGTGTCCGTGTGTTGTGGGGCTGGGGATGGGTGTTGGATCCCATGACAAGGCATTTAATTGTTCACCCAATGGATATGCACTTGGGTTAGTGGTTACAAAAGAATAACCAACTGGGAAAGAGTTATATGAGTTATGAATAAGGGACATTCTAATCAACATTATATTTGACAAATCCTCTCAAATCATTCATTTATGTGAAAGACATGCACAACTAGGCACAAAATTGTGATTATGAGCCTCTCTATTAGAGCGCAGTTGAGCAACCAATACATTTAAGTCTCAGATACTATCATCTCTATGCACATTTTTAATGATTTTAAGAAAGAAAAATCAGATAGCTTTTTATCTGTAATCTTCCTCAGCATAACATAACAACAATCTACGTAACACGCGAGCAATATCATCTCAAGTGTGATAGATGAGAAAAAAAGCTGTTTTGCTGCATGTTCATTATCAAACATTTTACAGCCAGTGGAAAAAAGAAGAGCTCCCTTTAACAGAAAATAAAGAAATTAAAATGGATATGAGCAAAAAGAATGACACATGAGCAGCATTCACCTGCTTTAACAAAGTCTGTCATTGCATACTGTGGTTCTCCCTTGGCCCCTTCTTCTGTTACAGGGGTGTACATAAAAACCAAGCTTGAATCAATGTCATCTGCAGTCAACCGATACTCCTCATCTTCAGCCCCATCTATCAAAACAGGACTACTATTCCAGCGCCGTCTCAACCAACTGAACGAAAAGGAGACAAATTTTCAAATGATAAAATTTGATAGTGTGAAGCAGCTGGCAGCCCAGTTTTAGAGTTCCATTACAAAAACCTACATATATGTCTGTGTGTGTCGACGTGTGTTCTCGTGTATATGTTACTCACCTTGCTACACCTTTCCCTGGTGTGCCACCACACCATGCAACCTCAGCAGATCCCTTTATCACATTTCCCTCGACAAGGTCACCAGTCACCTTTAAGTTTAAAACTTTCGGGTATCCAGTCCCTGGTTTTAAAACTGCCATCAGGCATGCAATATACATAAAAGCATTTTGGACGAAACATGCACCAGGAGATGTATCTATTTAAGGAACTAAAGAGAGATGTTAAACTTGTTTCTAAACAGGGAATAAACAATTCATGGTAAAAGGTTTTAGTGTTCTTCATAGTTTTATATTTTTGCACCTTCAAAATAAATAGCATAGCCTCCCCCCACGCATGCTACAACAGATGAATGGTATTACTAGTTTTAACATTATAGAGGAAAGGAAGTCAGGTTTTTGTCTACCTATTTCTAAACAGGAAGTTAGGTTTTTGTCTACCTATTGCTTTAAGCTCTCTCAAAACTTTTAATCTTTTCTAGCTATTTGTTTATGAATTCTAGCAATCTATCGTAAACAATCATTTGCTCTTGTTCTTCATTTTCCAAAGATATTCACAAAAGTTTTAATATGATTAATCAAGTATATCTGCAGATCTGCATTATTTTATCTTCATAGGAAATAAAACTAAAAGAAAGCACCTAGTCCATGACAATGATCAACATGAAATGGCTAATCTCGTAGGTGCACGAAATGTATGTCCAGAATCCAAATAGCAGATATTATTCATTCATATATTTAACCATGTCCGGGGAGGCAAAACCATAAGGAGGTTATCTTTGCATGTTTAGTAATCTTGTAAAAGAATTGCTCTTCATTCATCTTTCTTTTGGTATATTCACATAACCATGTATTTTCACAATATTGAAGCATCATTTATTAAACATTGAGGATAACAATTTGTAGCAAATCATCAGAGATAGTTAAGTAAACAATTCACATTACGAGAAATTAATACCCGGAGAAACAGGTGGTGATATAGCATATATAGAGGGGTACTCTGTCTCCTCTAATACTGGAACACACTCGACCTTCAGGAATTTTCCAATATCTTCATGTCTTGGCATGTATACCTTGTGATCAATAAGCCTATTAAATTTTAACACATTGTGCTATTAAGGAATCACCTTCTGAATAAACAAGAAAGTCAATGCAATACCTCGCCTAGTGCACCATCAATAGCCATGAAGTTAGTTGGGGTCTTGTCTCCAACATACCACTGATATCTAAGAACCAACTCAGAATCGCAGCTCGGATTAACAAGTTTAAAGTGGCAGCGACATGCATCTTCTTCAAAAGGTGGATCAACGAAGGCTTCTTTAAGCACGTGACCTAGGGGAAAGTGATCCTTCCATTGTTCAAGAAGGAATGAGAAGGATGAGTCTGCCCAACAGAATCACCAATAATCAACATATTGTAATATCCAGAGCAATTCAAACAACCATAAACGTTAGGCATAAGAAAAAAAGTATCAAGCAATACAAATGTGACAGAATAAATTCTAAACCAAACTTATCAGCCTAAGATCTGATAATAAGCTAGACTCTCAGAATCTCTATACCAAAGAATGAAAATTCCACGTATCAGCAAACTCTCCTGTAAAACAAGGGCAAGTGTATCTATTCCCAGAATGCACTAGTATATTAACGCCTCAATCTCAGGTGTGCATAGTTTTATGATTCTAAATGGAAAGAATGATGACTCTGAGATTACATCAAGTGAGAAGAAACCAAAAAAAAGGACCAAGGAAATTATCATGGACACGGCCTGATTAGTTGATGTCCTTTAGTTGTTTTGCACTAAGGCCTTCAACAAATTATATAAAGATGTAGCATCAACGACAAATATACTTGATTAATCAGAGCCCAGTATCATTCAATAAATAAGTTTTTACAATATAGGGAGGTGGAAGATAACTTCAAATTTTAAATTTTAATATTGGAACTTACTTTAATTTAGGTGTGAATCTACCTTCTAAAAGATGACATAATTATCGTGATTTTTCTGGTTTACTTGTCAGTAAAGCAAAAAAATTACAGGTGGTCCTATTCTTGACAACAAATTTTGACATCTCCCGAAAGGATTCTAGATTTGACCATTTTGATCTTCAAAATCAATGTTCCAAGAAAAAATATAATGGAGAAACATTTGTTGATCTCCTTTAGTTCTTCTTCATGAAGGCCTTCAACAAAATATCAATAGATATAGCATCAAGTACGAATATACGTGATTGATTAGATGACAGTATCATTCAAATAGTAAATAATTTTTTTTAACATATAGGCAGCAGGCAGCAGACCGCAGGTGGAAACAAAAATTAAATTTGCATCAAAACACACTTTAGTTTATGTGTGAAATTTGTTTCTCAAAAGATTAGTAAGTTCTGTGATTTTCTGATTTACTTGTCAGTAAAGCAAAAAAAGGTATGATTTTCTTGTTCTTGAGAACTAATTTTTGACCTCTCCTGAAAGAATTCTAGATTGATAGCTAGATTGACTTTCTCGATCTTCAAAATCAATCCTCCTAGAAAAAATATGATAAAGAAAATTTTGTTATAATATACAGTCCATAGATATAGGAGTATGTCCGTATGTGGCATGAAAATAATTTTGAAAAAGTAATTTAGGTTTCCTTGCAAGACAGTAGGAAGCAATAAACTAAATGGTCACCAGGAACTTTATATAGTGAACATTTAGAAAGGGGAATCCAGATATATTTCAAATACAAGCACGTATTTCTATGATATCAAGATAAAAACAAGTATTAAAATGTTTTATTATATAAAGATTTTGTATCCAATAACCTGCAGCAAGCTCTGGACGGCAAAACTCCCAGCCATCCCTAATGCATAAAGCTGTGTGGGGAGGGTATAACTTCGCGATGTCAAGCTCCTTTGACGAAAGATCTGCATTTTGTGATATACCATTCAGACCAAGAAATAACCAATAACCAACAAATCTATAAAAGATTTTGACATGATAACATACTACATTAATTTCTATATTTATTAATAACCAAGTTGAATATGCTCTATGGAACCAATAATTTAGTTGATTGAGCTAATCATCTTTGTGTTCATGAAAACGAAAGAGTTGTAGCAATCTTCTTGATGAGCTTTAAAAGAGACCATATGTGTAAACTTATCGGCTGTGAACCTTGAAAGTTTCAAGTGACAAGAAATTAAAGCTAATCATGTCTAGAGGCCTCAAGGCAATGACCAGTGTGTCAGTGACACAAATGATTACAGTGAAAAGGCAAAACAAAAAATAGTGATCGGAAAATAAAGAAACACACTAATGAATGCCATTCTGGGAAGTCATTGTACAGAAAGTTCACAAGCGCAATGTTGAAAATAGAAAACACATTGAAAAGGTAAAAGAAATGCTCTAGAACTGAAGGAAAGAAACTAAAGCAGAGTATACCTCGGTCATTGAACTTCTTTAGAGTAGGGCCAACAAGTATTATGGAAGCAGCTTGCAAATGAGGCATCTCCAGTATAGGATTTTCCTCCACCCGCAAATGCTGCAGATAGCACAGTTGAAACTTTATATGTACAGGCAATAAGAGCAGAAAACTTATTTTAATACACTCATATATAGTAAATAGTATGCTGGTGTTAGATAAGTTACGAAATACCACTAGGATTACACAAGTTAGACTCATCAGAGAATAGTGGCAAATGAATAAACTCAGGGGTCGCAGCTCTATTTGAGAAACATGTAAAGAGGGTGATCAAAGAACAATAAGTATGAAAACAACAGAATTGAAAAATAATACTACTGATGTGGCTTTATTCCAGAAAATCACAATGGGCATCTTTTCAGCAAGTAATGAAAATATCAAGAAAGAGTATGACCCAATGCAGGATGCAGGACCAACTGTCTAATAGCGCATCCAAGATCCAATTGGAATTTAACAGGAAGGATTATCTCAATGAATAAATTCCTTGTCTGAAGGTTAACATTAAACAATATTCAACAGCATAATTGTGATCTGTGTTGGAAGTATACATATAAAAGATAAGAAAATTTGAAGTCATGAATTGTTCAATAGAGTCGAGAAGGTTTCTGTTCAGTAAGATACGAACTTTTTGGTCACTAGTGGGTTATTTGCAATCTTACTTCTACTTTGTGACATGTAATGTGCACTTTTCTTATATTGACATTGATTTTTAGATAAAAGAAATAAATGAATAGTACATCTAGACGCATTTATCAAATGGTGAATCCTTACAGTGTTATCAGTTTCTTACAGTAGCTGAATAGCCACGTCTGCATTGTCTGCATTGCCTTCTCCATATTTATGCAACCTTTTTGATCTAGTTCCCAGGTACTCATTCATTATCACTAGTTTTAAAAACTATTTAGTTCACATTAGAAAGTGCAAGAAAAGGATGCACCATCTTTTATGCAGGTCTGCTCGGGGATATTTGTAAGGCGTAAGCATTTTCTAAACATGAGAATATAATTTGTTTACAAAGAAAACTTGGGAAGAGAATTACCTATTTGGCCTCATGTCAAACAACATAAACAAGGCATGCCAACATTACTAATCTTTTCAGAATTTTGATCTTAAATGACTGCTTATTTGTTGTGGGTCAAGTTATAATCCTGTTGATAATTTTGAGGCCACTGAGAATCAATGAAGCTGAAAACAGTTTCAACAGTCTTAAGTTCATAAGGTAATATCAGCAATAACACATGTGAAAACGACAAGTATTTGGCAAGTTGAGGACTAGAAAGGCAGAGAAAACCAGCACCCATATTGAAGTAAAAATAGACAGCTACAAAACTAACCTCAAGTACTGGTAAATGCGGGAACCCCTTTAGAGTTGATATCTTGTTCTTACTCGCAGCCAGTACCTAGGTGGAGGTCAATGGAACCTCAATAAAAATTAAGGGATTGAAAGAAGAATTAATAATATTCTTAACTAACCTGCAGGCGAGGCTGACTTGCCATAGCAAGAGACTTCAACCTGTTTTGAGCAACAGATAAAAACTAGAAGAAGAGGGAGCATTTCAGACCATAAAGACATTACATATGATGCCATATTGAGTGGAAGACACGTTGTAAGCAAATTACATACATACCTCCAGATTAGGAAATTGAGGAAGGCTAGAAAGTGATGTAATTTGATTCCCAGCAAGATAAAGTTGCTGAATAAATAAGAAAATACTTAACTCAATGTTGCAAACAAGTTAAGATGCAAATCTAAGAAAAGCAGATATGGTTCTCACTGCCGTAGGAAAAGATAAAGTTAACGCTGACCTGCAGGGCCTTGCAATTCCCAAGAGGCTCAAATCTGGGCTCCTTGAAATCATTAAAACTCAGATCAAGAACCTAAATATAGGACAAGGATTAAGGTAAGTGAAATGCAATCTGACGTCTCATAATGTTCACAAATTTAAACTTTTAGAAGAATGAGACTAGCACATAAACAATGGATAGGAAATCGATAAACTAGAGAAACCTACCTTCACTCGCTTCAATATCTCAATTCCCTCCACAGATGACAGCAGGTTGTCTCTGAGATAAACAAACTGCAGACCAGAAATGTGATAATCATAAAGGAATAACTCCTTAGGAACTATGTTTCAAGAAATTATTGTTTGACCATGCATGCGCAAATTCCAATATGGCCAGGAAAGAAATTAAAAAAAAAAGATAACTACTAATATACACAGGTTATGATTGGCAAAACGGAAAGTAAAACTAACAAAAACTGCATGAAATCAGTTCAACTTTTTCCATCCCAACAGACATTTCTTTGCATTGTGAAAAGGAAAAAAAAAGAAGAAGATAACCAGGGCCAGTCATGTTTTCTAAGCTACCTTTACAATGATATTCACCTCTTCACTCTTTCAATAATGCCAGGCTCATCCTCTTTTCCTTAAAGTGAATGCTGTTAAAAGTTATCTTCTTTGTTTTCCAATAAACCAAAACCGGACTTTCTCTCTCTAGATGTAGTCATTGTTTCAACATAACAGACTGATTTATTAATGAGAATAAAATGGAATGTAAGGCTTTACAAACGGAATTTTTTTCTTGGAGAATTGGATCCTGAAATAGCTGCAGGATACCAATTGCTATTAGTTGCTGACATATTGTAATGGCATTGTCTGCAGTAACATAAGTGGATGTCTTTTTTTTTTCTCATTGAAAGTTGCATCTACATAGTAACTATTTGAATAACTACTAGGGGTGTATACTAGTAAAATAAAATAGCTTACCTCCAAATTCGGTGACAAGTTCAACCCCGTGGCACTAAGACTACGAACTCTATGGCCTCGTAAATCTAGTCTCTGTATGAACAGAAAGAAAATCAGTAAAAACTGCATATGATACTTGGATCAATATCATCCCTGTTACCAAACTTCCATCATTTACCAGCTCATCTCCTGCTTTGACGTCCACCTGTGGCAGCATCATGAATCGAGCCTCCCGACTATCCGGAGTTGATGTCTTCCTTCGACCCGATAAAGACGAGCCTCTATCCACTGATGCAGACAAAGACCCCGACTTGAAGCTACTTGTACCTGAAGGCGTGCGTGGAGAAGAAACACTCGAAGGCGTCCTTTTAAGCCTACTTCTTGCAGTAGAACTATCCAAGGTAGGTGAAGGGATCTTCTTCAAAGAAGAGGTAGCAGTAGTTGCGCTTGATGTGGAGTCTGATTTGACACTTAGAGCCCTTGCAGATAACCGAGGGACAGGAGCTTTGGGGCTATTAGAAGGCAGTGATGCTCTTCTACTCTCTGAAGTAGAAGGAGAACCTTTTTTCCCATTGACTGTGGTGCCATTTTCCGGTCTTTTGATCGGCTTCTTCTCTGTCAATCCTCCGGTGCTGTTTCTCCTATGAGCTGAAGAGGCTGTACTCGAGCTGATAGTTGGCTTCATTAGAGTAGATTTGGGTCTAGTGGAGCTCGACTCTGAGTTAGCATTGCTTTCGGTTTTTCGTTTAGTAGAAGAAAGAGATCCTGGGGCCTTAACATTTGGTGTCACTGTAGTAGATTTTGAAGCTTTCGATGAAGCTTTTGGATTTTCTGATGACTCGGCAGGAGCCATCTTTGTTGATGTTGAAGAGTTCGTCTCCATTTCCACTGACTTGCAGTTTCAATGGCTTTAAAAGGATCAAGAAACAAGGCAAATCATTCTCCTTTATCAAGAAGAGAATTCTCAAAAATTTGTTGTAAATAGGGGAGGAAATCATAGTTTTAGCTAGTCCTCATAATTTTTTAAAAAAAATCAAAGAAAATCCTAGAATTTGGAGGAAAGTAGAAGCATTTGTTTTACAAAAGCAGATTAATTAGGTTTTCACGTGAACGCTCTCAGTAATTTGAGGAAAACAACTACCATGCGACTAGAACCCTAAAATCCCGCTGGAAAAAACTCCCAAAATTCAACCAAATCTAAAATCTCAAGTAAAAAAATAAAGGAAAAAACGCCAAACCCCTCCAAAGACAAGAATTCGTGAGTTTAACAAGCAAAAAAAAAAGCGAGAAATGAGGGGGGGGAATCATTGATGTCCATAGAAGACAACAATGGTGTCGCTAAAACTCTTAAAACCCTAAATTTTCACTGAAATAGTTCCCAAAATTATAACTTTTTTCCGCTAAGGTACGAAAATCTCAAGGACAAAATCAAAAGAAACTCACATGCAGGCAATAGTTCCCAATAACAGAAAAAATCCAAAAAGAATCATTAAATTCACAAAAACAACAATAATACAGCTAAAACCCTAAGGAAAACGCCTACATCAACAGATTCACAACCTCATTTCGAGATTGTGAATCGTTGATGGAATGCAGGTAATCTAACAGAGATCTCCAAGCTCTACAGAAGAAAACTACCCAAAAAAAAAAAAATAGATAAAAAAACAAAAGATGTTTTACCTCTGGAGCTCGCGGATCGATTGAGGACCAAATGCTTGCAGTAACTGAACAGAGCAGCAGCAGTTCATCGATGGCCCAAAGGTTCGAACAGAAGCATCGAAAACAGTAATTCAAAATTTAATTGATCGATTAATTAATTGATTTTTTTTATAAAATAATAAAAGGTGGCGTTTTTTTTTTAAAAAAAAAGAACCCGCTTTAGGTTCGGATTGGGTGTCGTTTCAAAAAGAAGCCGTGAAAGCTGACGCATTGCTTCGACCCCTCGAAGGATCCTGGCCAACGCGGTGATCTTACCTCCCAATCTTTTACTCCCTCATGGAAATTGTTTGGTTAATTTTACATTGGCCCCTCAACTTTGGGTGTTTTCCACGTAATTCTTCTGAATGTTGTTTATCTCACGTTACTCTGGGACGTCTCACAATACACCCCTAAACTGTAATGTTTTCTCATCAGGCCTGTCTATTTTTAATTTGCAAATAATTAATATTTGCTAAGAGAAAAATTCTTAATTTTGTCATGACCGGCATGTACACCCTTCCTTAAATTTAGAATTTTTTTTCTCTTTAAAATTTATTATTTATTTGCAAATTACATATAGGTGGCTCGGTTGTAAAAAGTTCATAGTTCAGGGGGGTTTGTGAGACACTCCAAAGTTTAGGGTAGTTATATGAGATAAACGAAATTTAAGGATTTTGTAAAAACCCCCAAAATTTAGGGTTTTTAAATTTAACAGTCGTTTGGCCTTTTATCATGGTTGGACCTTAAATATCCTTTAATTGTTTTCTTTTTTTTCCATTTTCCTCAAACATCAAATACTTTAATTATATATGAGACCTAAAATCTTCATATTTATAAATTAAATCCTAAAATATCTTTAATAATTATCTTTAGAGCACCATCCATGTACGTGTTCCTTTAAATTTTGATATTCTAATATGGTTAACTTATAATCATATTGGTTAAATTATATTTGTACTTTATCAGTTGGCTTTTCTGTCATTGTGTATCCCTTCATGATTCCTGATCACTTTTGTCATTGATTTTTTTCTGCATTTCTGAAGATTTTTTTAAATTGGTCTATACACACACACTACACCAACTAAAATTGAGTGATTACAATAATCGATGGTTATAATGTCAAACAACTCAAGAGACTTAGGATTTAATTGAGAAATATGAATTTCAAAGTCTCGAACGCAATTAAGGGCAAATTGCACATCTTGCCTCTTTATACCTCTACTAACACTTAGCAATTAGCACCTCCATATTTTTCCTTTTCTAAAGGACAATGGAAGACAACACCATTTCCTTGTAAATTAAGGACGTAATTGATAATAAATTAATTACGGGGTGTTAAATTAAAAAAATTATCGCACAGTTATCCAGAAGAGCACGAATCAATCTTGAGGTCTAATATGAAAAAAGAAAGGTTTTTTAGATGAGATTAATGGGTATCCTTGTCATAGGAGGGGATTTCCTCCTATGACGCTTCTAAAATCACATGATTAAGCGACATTGTGGATGATCCGCTCCGTTGAATTTGATCTACATATTCTAAAACTCCAACACACCAAGTTTGGGGTGAATCCGTCGTCGTTTGACCCTCCATCGAGCCATGTGAAAAGTTCTATTCATTCAAAACCGTTAAAATTGATACGAATGGATGAAGGGTCAAACGACGATGGGTTCACCCCAAACTTGGTGTGTTAGGGTTTTAGAATATGTAGATCACGTTCAACGGAGCGGATCATCCACAATATCGCTCAATCATGTGATTTTAGATGCGTCATAGGAGGAAATCCCCTCCTATGACAAGGATACCCATTAATCTCTTTTTAGATATTAGTCTCTTAGAGTAGAGGTATTATGATATTAATCCCTCAAATCTTCGTATTTTGATATTAGTCCCTTAAATTGCTTTAATGTGTTGATATTAGACCCTGCAATTAATAGATGTTAAATCTTGAGAGTAATATTATGT
Organism: Asparagus kiusianus; assembly: GCA_022839385.1. Taxonomy (NCBI): domain Eukaryota; kingdom Viridiplantae; phylum Streptophyta; class Magnoliopsida; order Asparagales; family Asparagaceae; genus Asparagus; species Asparagus kiusianus. Next base: position 42,190 of record BQKN01000581.1, read on the forward strand.
TTTCTCTAATAAATCCATTAACTCAACAGCTAGGTCCTCACTAACACAATTCTATTTAAAATTAACCCCTTATGACTTCAAAATCTAGACTTGTTTTCTCTTTCTTCTTCCCTCAATTGTAATACTTTCCCAATGAAACCCTAAAAAAACAACAGCTACTACTTGGACTTCACAAATAAGAATTGATTCCAAAATTAGGCTAAATTAGACTCCACACATGAAGACTTGACAACAGAGTATCCATTAAAATCTCAATAAGTATTCCACAACACAGTATTCATATAAAACTATTAAAAAGTTAATTGAAAATTGATATTCAACAAAATTCTATTGAATTCAGCCTAAAACCAAGGCAAAATTGAGCACTAGAAATAAATTGAAGTCTATATTTGATAGAAATCCCAAACCCCTTAACACTAAAACAACACTAAAAATCCAAAAAGAAGATGACTTGCATGATCCAAAAAACCAAAAAAAAAAAACCGAAATTAAATGATAAAAATGACCTCTACAATAGCTTACGACCTACTTTGCTTCACCTAAATCTTACGGGGTTTCTTTGTCTTCACTCCATAATAGGAGATCAGACTGAATTTCTTGTCAAATCGGGGTAAAATCGAATTATGGTAAAAAAAACCCAACCCAATTTTCTTCCGGAGAGAGCGAGAACTAGAGAAGACAGAGAGAGAACGAGTGTTGGACGATGATTAAATAGTAAGGATATTTAGATAACTAGGAACCCCATGTTTAGTCTTAACCAAACTAGGGTTAGCAGTTTTGAACAGAAAAAGCAAGCAGAAGGACTAATATCAACAAACTAAAGCAATTTGAGGCGCTGACACAAAATGTAAAGATTTGAGGAACTAATATCACAATAACTCTAATTTTAAGGGATTAACATGTAAAAACCCTCCGCACTTCCGAGAGGGCAAGTGGGCGGCTGGGGAACTGTCGAGATGCGGTGACTGTAACCGGGTCGGTCACCAGATCCGGCGACAGCTATAAAATACATGTCTTTGAACGGTTAGGATGTGTTTAGCAAAAGAATAATGTGGAGATCCTGTGTTGCATAAATATGTGGAAAAAAAACAAAAAAGAAAAAAAGAGCAAGAATCAATTCGGATAAGCGGGGAATACTCTGCCCGTCTGCCGACAGACAAGTGACACTGTAACCGAATAATTCATTAAGTTAATTTAATTTAATTACTAACTATGATAAGTAAGCTGTTTTAGGGAGTACATGTTCTGGTAGATTAGTTATAATGGAAAAATGTGTCCAGGCGTCAAAAACAGAAACTTCATGTGCTGCAGTCCCTCTTAGTTTCTCTCATGTGATTCAGCCCATTGAAGTGTGATACTTTGTACTGCAGCCCTTTTTTAGCAGTTATTACATACTAGCTAAGCTAAAATCCCCAAAATAACCTTATTTCATCTCTTCAATCCCTAAACTCAGCTCTCTCATCTCTCTATGTTAGTTCTAGCTAGTTGAGCAAGTTAGAACTAACAATATTCGAAGCGATATAACGAGAGATAGAAAATGAGCCCAAGTGAAAGGAAGATACCGTGTGATAGATAATATAAATGGCTACACACCGGGGAAGATGGTGGTGAAAACGGAGACCGGAGGTGGCCGAAAAACGCGCGCGAAGTCAGCACGGCGCTGCTATTTTCTGCTCGCTGCTGCCGTCAAGCGATGTTTCGGACGTTACCGAGAGAGATAGAGACTGAGTTAGAGCGTAATATAAATTGGAGGTGATAGGCAACATGTAGGGCTAGTCAACAAAGAAGAAATCGGCGGAAACGGAGATTGGAGGTGATCGGAAAGTGCGTGCGAAGTCGGCACAAAACTGCAGTTTTTTGCAGTGTAATTTCTCACCGTTGGGGTTTGTTCTTTGCTATTCGGAGCTTTTTGCCGCTGTCCGGGCTTGCCAGAGGTGGGAGGAGGTTGTCGGGGTCGTCGAGGTGTCTCGGTGGGCTCCGTCGGAGGTGGGAGTAGCTTTTTTTCAAGTTAGTTTTAGGCACTTAGGCTTTCAAGTTAGTTCTAATTTGCCCCATGTTAGTTCTAACACACCCCCATTTAGTTCTAGCACGCCTCATATTAGTTCTAGCTAGTTCTAGCTCTAATTCATCTTAGTTCTAGGCTCTTGAGTTCTCAAGTTAGTTCTAATTTACCCCATGTTAGTTCTAATTTGCCTCATGTTAGTTCTAATTCACCCCGTGTTAGTTCTAGCCCGCCTCATGTTAGTTCTAACTTACCTCATGTCAGTTCTAAGTTTTCCCATGTTAGTTCTAGCCCGCCTCATGTTAGTTCTAGCTAGTTTGGCAAGTTAGAACTAACAATATTCGAAGCGATATAACGAGAAATAGAAAATGTGCCCAAGTGAAAGGAAAACACCGTGTGATAGATAATATAAAGGGCTACACACCGACGAAGACGGTGGTGAAAACAGAGACCGGAGGTGGCCGAAAAACGCGTGCGAAGTCGGCACGGCGCTGCTATTTTCTACTCGCTGCTGCCATCGAGCGATGTTTCGGACGTTACCGAGAGAGATAGAGACTGAGTTAGAGCGTGATACAAATTGAAGGTGATAGACAACATGTAGGGTTAGTCAACAAAGAAGAAATCGGCGAAAACAGAGATTGGAGGTGATCGGAAAGTGTGTACGAAGTCGGCACAAAACTGTAGTTTTCTGCAGTGCAATTTCTCGCCGTTCGGGTTTGTTCTTCGCTGTTC
>BQKN01000581.1:54907-78028 GCA_022839385.1 Asparagus kiusianus
ACCACCGAATCACAGATTCTGATTGAATCGTGAAGGCTTTGGGGATTCTTCCTTCGTTTATCGAAGTAGGAATTTAAAGTGAATATCTTATCAAAGTAAGACGATCACTCTTCTTAAGATCAAGTCAAAGCTCGAATCTCAAGGAATTGCCAGAAGCTCAAGTACTCTGCTATGTCTGCTCTGAAATGCTCAACCCCTTCAAAAAATCGATCACAAGGGGTATTTATAGCCCCTGAACAAATAACTGTTTCCGAGACAGTGTTTGTTGTCTCGGCGGCCGAGACAGTAAAGACTGTCTCGGGTTCCGAGACAGTAAACACTGTCTCGGGTTCCGAGACAGTAAATACTATCTCGAAAATCTTCAACTGTCCGACAGTTTTCTTGTAACTGCTTTTCCACGTTTTAAAACTCCGTTATTTTGGCAGTTATCAACGTGATTTTCGCCCACGACGTTTCCCACGTTCCTGAACAGTTGGTGGCCACGTTTCGGCGGTTACAAAATAGTTTCTGAACCTTTAAAAGCTGTCTCGAGTGCGAGACAGTAAACACTGTCTCGCGTGCGAGACAGTAAAGACTGTCTCACGTGCGAGACAGTCTATACTTGTGTCCTTTTTTTGATTTTTGGATGACTTCCTTTTGAGCTGCGTTTGGATATCTTTCAGCATTTTTTTTGACGCCTACAGGCGCTGTAGTTTTGTTCCAACTTCGTACACACTTTTCGATCACCTCCAATCTCTGTTTCCGCCGATTTCTTCTTTGGTGACTAGCCCTACATGTTGCCTATCGCCTCCAATTTGTATCACATTCTAAATCAGTCTTTATCTCTCTCGATAATATCCGAAACATCGCTCGATGGCAGCATCGAGTAGAAAATAGCAGCACCGTGCTGACTTCGCGCGTGTTTTCCGGCCACTTTCGGTCTCCGTTTTCACCACCATCTTATCTGGTGTGTAGCCCTTTATATTGCCTATCACACGGTATCTTCCTTTCACTTGGGTTTATTTTTTACTTCTCGTTATATCGCTTCGAATATTGTTAGTTTTAACTTACCCCCAACTAGCTAGAACTAACATAGGGAGATGGGAGAGCTGGGTTTGAGGGATTGAAGAGATGTGATAAGGTTATTTTAGGAATTTTAGCTGGCATGTAATAATTGCTAAAAAGGGGCTGTAGTACAAAGTGTCATACTTCAAGGGGCTGAATCACATGGGGGAAACTAAGAGGGGCTGCAACACATGAAATTTTTGACAGGGATTCTGATTTCTTTCTACAACTGGGCTTTAAAATGCAAAAAAAAAGAGTAAATTTCACAAAATCCCTTAACATTTGCCTATTTTAAGACGATAGAAATAGGCCTGTCCAAAAAGCCCGCCGGCCCAGGTCCGTCCCGGCCCGGCCTCGGCCTCGGCCCGGAAATCCGGGCTTGGCCGGGTTCCGGGCCCGGGCTGCCTCAGCGACGCCCGGCCCGAAACAGGGCCGGTGTCGGGCAAAAATCCTGGCCGAGCAGCCCGGTCTGGAGCCTGGCCCGATGGCAACGATCACCATTGGTGACCATCGGCCACAACGATCACGAGAGTGACCGTTGTGGTCAAAATGGCCGGACCGGCCATAACGGTCATATACGGTCTTTTGACCATTTTGTCCCCAAAAATGGTCAAAAAACGGCTATTTTGTGAGGTTATTTTGGTCATTTGCTTAGGGGGCTGGTTCTATAACTAGAGGGTGGTTTTCATTTGTTTTTTTCATACCAAAACTCATCTACTTCTCTCTTATACTCTTATACTCTCTTATACTCTTATACTCTCTTATACTTTCTAATCCTTTCATCAAATGGCTTCCGGATCTGATTATGAAGAGCAAAACCTATCTCCCGATCTTAAAATGAGTTCTTCTACTGGGTCTACTCCTACCGAAGTTAATCCCGAATCCGGTGGTGACGAATCTGCACCAAGAGCTTCTAAAAGGCCAAGATCCGATGTGTGGAATTTTTACGAGAAGATCGACGTCACCAAGGATGAACACGGTAGGATCCTCACCCAGAAGGCTAAGTGTGCGTTGTGCGGCAAGATTTTTCAAGTTCATCATAAGAGCGGCACCAACCACCTCAAACGCCATTTAGATAAACACAACAAAGACCAGACTCCTCAAGGTGATATCCGACAATCTATGATTTCTCAATCCTCCTCTTCTGGTAGTCTCGGTAGTTGGAACTATGACGCTGCCAGAGCCAGGAAATACGTAATCAGGTTTATTATTCTTAAAATCCTTCCTTTTAAATTAGTAGAAGATCATGAATTTGAAGATATGTTTAGAGATGGTTTTTATCCTGCATTTAAAAAAATTTATCGTCAAACATGTCAACGTGATATTTTAAAATATTAGCAGGAGGAACAAGGAAAAATAATATCTTATTTTAAAATTTTAAACGATAAATTTTTTTTAACTTCTGATATTTTGACATCTAGAGCACAAACTGGATATTTATGTATCACATCATACTAGATTGATAAAAATTTGGCAAATGTTTAAAATAGTTATTTCTTTTATTACAATAGAAGAGTCAAATACTGGCATTAATGTTGTAAATTTAATAATTGAAGAACTTATGAAATTAGAAATTTCAGAAAGAATATTTTCTCTTTCACTAGATAATGCAAGTAATAACAATGTAGATGTTGATTTTATCAGATCAACTTTATCATTGCTATGTCATGGTGATTGTTTTCGTCAAAAGTTGATTTTGTTATGGAATTCATCATATCTTCGATCGATTACAACGAATTCGAAAGAAATAGCCTTTTTATAAGACTTCTTTTACACAACAAAAAGAAAATTACAACCTTTTAGAAACAAACGCAGGATCGTTGTTTAGATCGCTGCTTGCATGGGATCTTTGCCTGTGCTGGGGGTGCGTTAGCCCGTGGACCACCGAATCACAGATTCTGATTGAATCGTGAAGGCTTTGGAGATTCTTCCTTCGTTTATCGAAGTAGGAATTTGAAGTGAATATCTTATCAAAGTAAGACGATCACTCTTCTTAAGATCAAGTCAAAGCTCGAATCTTAAGGAATTGCCAGAAGCTCAGGAACTCTGCTCTGTCTGCTCTAAAATGCTCAGCCCCATTCAGTAATGACCCTAGGGGGTATTTATAGCCTCCAGGAGCAGTTCAAGTAAAAACACAAAGTTTTAGAGAAAACGTGCCCACGAGACAGCATTTGCTGTCTTGGCGGCCGAGACAGAGTTTACTGTCTCGGGTTCCGAGACAGTAAACACTGTCTCGAAAAACCCAACTGCCCAGCGGTTTTCACTGTAACTACCTTCACACGTTTCAAACTCCGTTATTTTGATAGTTATCCACGTGATTCTCGCCCACGACGTTTCCCATGTTCTTTGACAGTTAATGGACACGTGTCGGTGGTTATACAAAACGGTTTCTAATCCTTCGAGAGCTGTCTCGCGTGCGAGACAGTAAACACCATCTCGCACTGTGAGACAGTAAACACCGTCTCGCACTACGAGACAGTAAATACCATCTCGCACGGCGAGACAGTAAACATTATCTCGCGTGCCGAGACAGTCTACACTGTTCCTTGTGTTCTTTTGATCTTTGGATAATCTCCTCTTTAGCTGTATTTGGATATCTTTTAGCATTTTTTTGACGCCTACAGATACCCCCTCCAAAGTATTCCAGACTCATTCTTTTATAGAGAAGTCTGGGATACTTTGGATAAGATAGATTTTACTTACGATCTCTTCAATACTTGGTTGAGTAGACCGTGTAGAAGGATCCATAAATGGTTTCAACTCCTGATCTCTTCATCCCTTAGTCTATTCAGTTCCTTGTAGAATAGCTAATATTCTTTCGGTACTATGTTTATCGCTTGACCGTTGTCGAGATCTTGAATCGAAGCTGGAATTTGTACTTGTGAATTCAGCTTTTGTCATCAAATTGATACTGGATTGTTAATCACTGTATCAGTCTTCATAAGAACACAGTTTATACTCATGTATTTTTTGGAGTTTTCGAGAAATAGTTAACCTCATATACTCGTTGGGAGGTAGCCAGGTTATTCTTAAGAATATTCTAAGTGATATTCTCCAGAAACTTCCTATTGAGGGTAGAGAAACGGTTTAGACTCATGTACCTATTGGAGTATTCAGGTTATTCTTAAGAATATTCTGAGTGATATTCTCCAGAAACTTCCTGTTGAGATTAGGGAAACAGTTTAGACTCGTATACCTATTGGAATATTCTGGTCTCTTTTTTGTTGGTAGAGGTGAACCCGATGATGGAGAGGAAGAATTTTATATTCTATCTCCTGGTCTCTTTTTTGTTGGTAGAGATAAACCCAAAAATCAGAGAGGAAGAATTTTATATTCTATCTCCTGGTCTAAAGGAAACTCAAAGTGGGATCTTCACTTAGAGAATCTGGACAGGTTTGAATAATCCTAACTATCATAAGGTTTGATTATTCAACTTGAAAATGGACGCCTCGTTCGTGGAATGAATCGAGAGAAGATTTTGGTTGTGGTTCTAACTATAGTAAGGTTTGACCAAGTGGGAGTTTGATACGATCCTAACTGTTTAAAGGTTTGATTGCTCAAGTTGTGGACCTCTCGTTCACGGAGGGAATCGAGAGAGGATTTTAGCTTTGGTCCTAATTGTTTAAAGGTTTGACCAAATGAGAGTTTTGAGACGATCCTAACTGTAGGAATGTTTGATCGCTCGATTTGCGGACTTCTCGTTCGTGGAAGGAATCGAGAAGAGATTTTGGCTTTGGTCCTAGCTGTAGGAAGGTTTGACCAAATGGGGGTTTGAGACGATCCTAACTGTTTAAAGGTTTGATCGCTCGATTTGCGGACTTCTCGTTCGTGGAAGGAATCGAGAAGAGATTTTGGCTTTGGTCCTAACTGTAGGAAGGTTTGACCAAATGGGGGTTTGAGACGATCCTAACTATTTAAAGGTTTGATCGTTCAATTTATAGACCTCTCGTTCATGGAAGGAATCGAGAGGGGATTTTGGCTTTGGTCCTAACTGTTTAAAGGTTTGACCAAATGAGAGTTTTAAGACGATCCTAACTGTAGGAAGGTTTGATCGTTCGATTTGTGGACTTCTCGTTCATGGAAGGAATCGAGAAGAGATTTTGGCTTTGGTCCTAACTGTTTAAAGGTTTGACCAAGCAAAAGGAGGGAGTTGAGGTACAAATAACAGTAGGAATGTAGATTTGTACAAATCACTCAGAAGATGTTTTTGGTAACCAGTGACGAAAGGAGATTTGCCAATTGTCATGGATTAAAATTTTGGGTGTTGTGTCAGAGCTCAACAGTAGGAGTGTTAAAGGTTTGGACACAGCGGGAGTTCAGGTGGATTTAACCACAAAGTATTTTGGTGGACCCACCCCAGTTAATTTGATCGGTGAGGAATTTTATGGTGGAGGACTGTGAATTATCAAGCACTCCGCAATTAGACCGTAGGAGTTTCGTGAAAAAAGACTGACCCAATGAGGTCATTGGATCTCATCTCAATGATAAAGTGCTTGGAAAGTCACAGTAGGAGTTGGTAAAATTGATCTCGACGATTGAAACCAATTAAGCAGCAGATGAATGATTTCAGAGTTTTGTGAGGGAAGATCGACTTGATGAAGTCATTGAATCTCATCTCAATGAAAGAGTACTCTAAAAATCACAGTGAGAGGGTTTTAATCATTTTGGACATGATTAAATAGCCACAATGGGAGGTTCTTAATCATTTTTTGTCATGATTAAGGGTGGATTATTCAGATGATTGGTTTTCACCTTGAACAATCGATTAGTTTCGGGTTATCCTTAAGAATACCATATATAGTATTCTCCAGAAACTTCCCGTTAAATAGATTACCCTAAATGTACTAGGGATAGTACTTTTTCAGGAACTTTTCGTTTGTGAGCGACGTTACTGTTCTTGATATAGAATCAGGTCTTGGTTCCTGTCTTCGTATTCAGCCATAATAACCTCATATCCACCCCCAGCTTTAAGGTGAACCTGAGTCTAATCACATTTGGAAGCAATTTTTAACCTCTTATATCGGTCAGAGGTTCGGGAAACAGTTTATACTCGTATACCTTTTGGAGTTACATGGAGAAGCAGTTTATACTCGTATACTCTTCGGAGTTAAGGGAAACAGTGTATACTCGTGTACCCAATGGAGTATCATGCGTCCTTATTTGGCTTGTTTTACCGTTATGACGCCGGAGTCAATTAAAGCTTGGATTTTATTTTTTAGTCCGAAGTAAATCTTGGTGGGATGAAGAACCCTTCTGTGGTATGCACAGTAGTTTGGATCCGTAGTCCTTTTGGCGCCCTCCTGATCTTTAATAAGTGGCAGTTCGATTTTGTCATTGGCGAGGAGGTATTTCAAGATGGCTGGAGCTTCATCATCTTCAAAAGAATACTCCTTTTGGAACTTCGGATCGAGAGTCGCATTCACAGCGATTGCAGATATCGTCGGTTGGCTTCTCTCAACTTTCTTTCTTTTAAGAAAGTATTCAGCTTGTTCACCGCGCATTTTCAAATTTTTCCAAGTTTTGGATGGTACGACCCCCAGGGCTTCCAGGACATCGATAGAGAGATTATTGTGGCATGTTTGCAGGATAAACTCCTCTGTAACAGGATCTCTACAATTCATTGCTTTGTTACGGAAGTGTTTGATAAAATTATCAACCGACTCTCTGTCTTTTTGTTTCTCATCCAGAAGGGTTCCGATTGACACTTTAATGTCATCATTGAAGAAATTACTAAGGAACAAACTTTCTATGTCATTCCAGCAATTGATGCTCCCTGGCTTGAGACGTCGATACCAATCGAAGGCGGGACCACGAAGGATGCCAACGAATGACCGGACCATTAAAGCCTCATTTTCAGATATCATGCCCAAATGAGACTTGAAATAAATCAAGTGCTGAATAGGTGACCTCTTTCCGTCGAACGGTGTGAAGTTAATCAGATGGAATTTTGTCGGGTATGGAATTGAATCCCATTCTCTTGGATAGGGACACGGAATACCCATCTTCTTTACTTCCTGAGCGGACATCAAAGCATTGACTTTGTTTTCAAGGTCTTGCGTTTTCTTATCCTCATCTTCATCTCTCTTTGAGTGATATTGAGGAGAAATAATTAGACCACTCCCAGTATTATTAAGAGGTGCGATTGAACTACCCTCAATATTGTTGTTGGGAGGATCCGTTGAACCACCCCCAGTGTTATCGTTATTAGGAGGTGCATCAGTAAAGATGACTTCATCCACTTCCGGATCACTGTTATATGTAATATTTTGAGTGCGGCGGCTGGATTCAGCTCGCTGACTGGACTCAGGAAGTTGAGGCCGTTGAGCTAGCAATTCTCTCATTTGTTGAATAGCCAATTCCATCTCCATCTTCATCTCTGCTCTAATTTCTTCACGTTGTTTGGCTAGAGCTTCTTAAAGTATTTGAGCGAACTGATCAGTGGTGATTGTGAGTACTTCTCTGGTTTGCCCTGTGCTAGATACTGTATCATCCGAAGCGATCGCAGAACAAGTGTCCGAGAGCTCATCCTTTGATGAAATTCTTTCATGCATTCTCTTGTAGTCTCTACGTCTGACGGCTCTTAACTGGAGTCGAGACATCCGTTGAGCAATTCTTGAGTTGACTTTTCCTCTCGGTGAAAAGTCGGTATTTGATTCACTTGAATGTCACTTAGATTTTCCTTTATCAGCCATATTGATGGTGACTTCAGGGAATTCATCCTCTTGAACAGCATGCTTCTTGCAGAAATGTCTCGGCTTGGGCTTTGACATTTTGGTAAAAAGTCTCTGGAACATTGAGACTCTTTGCGGGATGGCTTCTCGTTTGGAGTAATCATATTCCGACAATGCTGCTCTAATGAGTCGCACACAGGAACAATGAGAGCTTATTTTTTGAATAATTCTCTTTCGAAATTTATTCACACCCACAGCTTGATAGTACGATTCATCGGTATGATTGCCGAAAAATCCTATCATCTTTTGGTATGACCTCCCAGGTATAACGATATCTTTTGGCGAATACGTCTTCTTCTGGGGGTGTAAAGCCTTGTTGGCATTCTCAGGGTAACTTATTGTTGCCTTTGAGTGATTGATCCAAGGTTATGTCAACAGTCACATGTTTAGAACCACCCCCTTGCGGGTGTGGAGTCTTAACGGGCTCTGAATGCTGATTTTGTACAACTCCAGACTTTGGAATCCAAACTTTGCAGAGTTTTGGTGGTTCTTTAGCCACCGTTTCTTTCTTCCTTTCTCGTCTTTGTTGTGAGAGAGCACGGGCATGAACAGCGTTTGCATGACGCTTTTGTATACGTCCTTTGAGGGTCGAACGTGCCTTTTTGACGAGAGTCCATTCTTCTATCGTTAGTTTATCAGAGATACGAGTGATTAGTCGTTGAGACAACTGAACCACTCGATACCTCCTCGACTCTAGGTCCGCATGATAACGAACCCCGTCGGTTTGTTCCAAAGCCTTAGCCATTTGGCGAGCGTGGCGCTGACGTTGTCTCTGACGAGCCCTCTTCGTTAGTGCCGGCGAGCTTTGATTCAATGACTCTTTAATTGGAGAAGAGTCATTATGAGCAGAGAGGTTGCGAGTAGAATTCTCAGCAACAATCAAGCGAGAGTCTTCATCTGTAGTGTTCGACGGAGTCATAAACTTGAAAATCTTCTTAGAAGATGAAATCTTCCTGCATTTGTGAGGCGAGGAAGACTTTGAGGATAAGGATGACAGATATTCCTCAAATTTCGCTTGGTCAAATTCGTACTCGACTGTGGATTCAATCGGTATCTTGATCGGCTGCGACACGACGGTCTCGGCAGCGAGACCGTTGGCTCCCACTGTGGTCGCCAGTTTGTTTTTGTCAAAAGTTGATTTTATTATGGAATTCATCATATCTTCGATCGATTACAACGAATTCGAAAGAAATAGCCTTTTTATAAGACTTCTTTTACACAACAAAAAGAAAATTACAACCTTTTAGAAACAAACATAGGATCGTTGTTTGGATCGCTGCTTGCGCGGGATCTTTGCTTGTACCGGGGGTGCGTTAGCCCGTGGACTACCAAATCACAGATTCTGATTGAATCGTGAAGGCTTTGGAGATTCTTCCTTCGTTTATCGAAGTAGGAATTTGAAGTGAATATCTTATCAAAGTAAGACGATCACTCTTCTTAAGATCAAATCAAAGCTCGAATTTTAAGGAATTGCCAGAAGCTCAGGAACTCTGCTCTGTCTGCTCTAAAATGCTCAGCCCCCGTCAGTAATGACCCTAGGGGGGTATTTATAGCCTCCAGGAGCAGTTCAAGTAAAAACACAAAGTTTTAGAGAAAACGTGCCCGCGAGACAACATTTGCTGTCTCGGCGGCCGAGACAATGTTTGCTGTCTCGGCGGCCAGACAGTAAACACTGTCTCGGAAAACCCAACTGCCCAGCGGTTTCCACTGTAACTACCTTCCCACGTTTCAAACTCCGTTATTTTGATAGTTATCCATGTGATTCTCGCCCACGACGTTTCCCATGTTCTTTGACAGTTAATGGACACATGTCGGCGGTAATACAAAACTGTTTATGATCCTTCGAGAGCTGTCTCGCGTGCGAGACAGTAAACACCATCTCGCACTGCGAGACAGTAAACACCGTCTCGTACTGCGAGACAGTAAACACCGTCTCGCATGCGAGATAATAAATACTGTCTCGCATGCCGAGACAGTCTACACTGTTCCTTGTGTTCTTTTGATCTTTGGATGATCTCCTCTTCAGCCGTATTTGGATATCTTTCAGCATTTTTTTAACGCCTACAGTGATCTTTTTCATATTAGGTGTATCTGTCATATTTTGAATTTAATTGTTCAAAGTGTATTTACTGAAATTAAACACATGATAGAAAAGGTTAGAACAGTTGCTTATATGCATAATGCTTCTGAACAAAGACATAAAAGATGGAAACAATTTTATAAAAGAAAAAATGTAAAGCCCAGACTAATTCTAAAAGATGTTCACCATAGGTGGAATTTCACCTATACAATGTTAAGTGTAGTAATAGAATATAAAGACATTATAACTGATTTTATAAACTATTATGCTTCTAGTTCTAGTTCTGCTAGCACTTATGGAATAACTGAAAATGAATGGACAATTATATGTAATTTAATTAAAATGTTACAAGTTTTTTATGATGCTACAATGTTATTATCTGGCTGTTATTATCCAACCACTACTTTAGCTACTTTACAAATTTTAAATATTCAAAAAAAATTTGGGAAATATCGTATGGATGATACTTTTGGACCTATGATTTTTTAAATGGAGAGCAAATTTAATAAGTACTTTAGGCATATTCCTCATATTTTTGGTTTGGGAGTTCTTATTGATCCATTCTTGAAGGATATTGGTCTTCGAAGTTTGTTACAATCCTTGTATGGTAATCAGATTATAGACTTAGATTATGGAACCACCTTTACTGCTACTACTCATCATTTAGCTATTAGAAATTATTTTCAAACCTTATATGATGAGTATGCAGCTAGACATGCTGTAGCTATACAACAGTCTACAACTTCGGTTTCTTCGAGCTCATCCCGAGGTAAAAGTGTAAGTTTTAATAGGTATGCAATGGTAGCTGAGCTAACTGGTGGATCTGGACTTGGATCGTCATCATTGGAGGTTTCTGAAATAGATGAATATTTATCTGCTTCTTTAGTTAAATATCAAGGAAATGCTTTAGATATTTTGCAATGGTGGAAAGTATATGGATCAATTTCATATTCTATACTTTCCACCATGGTTCGTGACTTACTAACAGTGCAGGTTTCGACGGTAGCTTCGGAATCCGCCTCCAGTATAGCAAACGTTTGATCGACGACCACATGACATGCTTAGATCCGTATATTGTACAAACGGTAATGTGCTTACAAGATTGGTGGAGGTACGAGAAGCGAACGTAAGGCATCGATCGGATAGCTGAAATTGAAGATGAATTTGAAGAATTAGGACTAGCAAATAGATATAAAGAATAAATAATATTAATCAAATTGTAATTTTTATATCTTAGCTTAAAATTTGTAAAAAAAATTATTTTGAAAATAGTTACAAATGATAGTGATATAGGTGAGTAGGTACCAACCTAGTTGGGATGTACTTATCTATTGTGATGCGATGAATTCCAAAATAAATTTGTACTTATAATTTATAAATAATTTGTTAATTATTAATAAAGAATTTATTTTTATCATTTTTATTTGTTATTTATGTCATTTTAAGTGATTAATAAAATTATTATTTTTTATTAATTTTTCTTGTCTTTTTTTGTATAATTTAAACTTTAAATAAAATTTAAAAAATTTGATAAAAAAATAATAAAAATTAGAAAAAAAACCGAGCCAGCCCGAAACCCGGCCCGATCGGGCCCGGGCCCGGACCCGACCCGGGGTACCCGGGTCCGGGCTCCAGTTTTGCCCGGCACGGGCCAGTACGGATGGACAGGCCTAGGTAGAGAAATAGAAAAATGCCAAAAAGATAAATTATTCATCCAACTCTAAAACTCTCTTAAATAGAGATTAGGAGGGTGTTACAAAATAGGTATGAGATAAAATTATATCCAATCTTATCCATATTATTATCTTTCAATCACATATTCCTAATATATTATTCCTAATGTCATATACTTCTATAATATGTTCCTTAATGTTTCCCCTCAAGGTGGAGCATGTATGCACACACACTCTAATATGTGACGATGCTTCAAAGTAATATTGATCATCTTATCTTTTACTTGGATGTCCCATTAGAGCTCCCACCAATCAAATAATCCTTTCAGAATCCAACAATAAATAATCTTTTTTTAAGTATCCAATAACAAATGATCATGCTATAGTCATTTTAGTGTTGAAAAGCAATCTCCAATTAAGGACAGACAAGTGTCACACATTATGCGTAATTGAGCCAACACTTCAAAATAACACAAGACCTAGCTTGGAGGACTTGACACGCCGACATCTCGTGAGGACGACTCAAATAGCATTACATGTCGACCCCTGGCTAGGTTGACTCCCTGATTGACTTACTCGTCTGGCCATTCTGCTGACATCTTACGAAGGTGACTCAAAGAGCGGTACATCTCGACCACTGGACGAGTAAAAGACGACGAAATTCCTTGAGCCTCGAGCCCCTCCTCACGCACTGACAGCCAATCACCTCGTAATAAAATGCCATTAAATACATTATAGGCGCATCATTCATCTACCCCTCAATAGTTTTTATGACACATCGGATCACGTCAGCACCGCACGCCCCCAATCACTTTGTATTAATACCAAAGTGACGTCTCCTCCACTTGTCAACCAACACATGTGAAGCAGATGTTGACGTGGCCACTATCCCATACTCGGTCGAAGTTACCATTCTACCATTCCACCACCACTATAAATATGAGTACTATTTTTAACAATAAGTAAGATCTTTTTCTCCACCCAATATGCTTAAAAACTTCTGTAGTTCAGTTACTTCTCCACTCAAGCATATTACCGACTGAGGAACAACCGAAAAACTCAACCCCACCCTCTTATGATTTGCTACTTATGCAGGGAAGAGTAGTCTACTCCAGAACCAGGTATTCAGAGGGTTAGAGAACATCCGTCAACTTAATCACTTCTTTTATTGACTATTTGATAGAAGCCATCAATAGATCCTTTCCAGGATCTAACAATAAATAATCCTTTCTAGAAGTATCCAACAACAAATAATCATTCTTTAAGGATCTGACAAACAAATGGTGAAGTTAACTTTGGGCTCTAACAAAGATTGATAAGGAGGCAAAGGTTGACAATAAGACAAGATCGAATCGTCGAAATCTAGGTGAGATCAATCATCGAAGTAGAGGATTTAGGCCATGAAGGTGATCAAAGATCCATATGAACAACAACTTGGGCAAACGGTGCCGTGGATGAACAATACCAATGGACAAGCATCTGTTCACCGAACTGCACAACAACTAAATAGTACTGATGATGAATAGTGCCATGGATGAACAATGCCGCTGCCAATGAATAGTCCTCACGAATTAGTAATATTTTGCAAAACAGCGAGGTTAGGCTAAGATTTTGCTATGAGCGGAGGTTGTGAGTGATGGAGCGGTACGTCAAGGTTGAATCTGATGTCGAGGCCACCTAGAGGAAACACAAAGTTTTCGATAAAAATCCACTCGACGGCGGCTCGATCTAGGCAAATATCTAGAAAGGTTTTAAGGGTTAAGTGGCATGTTCATATATATATATATATATATAAAGTTGACTAATTTTTTGTGAAAATTTTAATTGTTTTGCAGTTATTACTTTATCGTATATTGTTGTTCTATCTATGGTTTACACTAATTCAAATTTGGTATTGTAACACATATTATGTTCTCTTCTTGCTTGTGTGATTTTTACGGAGGCTTTTTTACATGATCTTTTCCACGTGAAGAATTTATCTTTGTCAATTGTATCTATTTAGTATTTAATATACAGATCGGTGACAGATATATTGTATGGAAAAAGCATTAGCTAATATTCAGAATGCAATTTTACATATTAGTAGACATTTGTGATGCAAAAATATGCTATCTGTTGAGCAGATCAAAATTACTTTGAGGGAGTACCCATTCTCTACAAATTGGAAATTGTAAACATATATCTCATTTATACCGTACTACTAAAATAAGAACTTAATTATCACTAGTGTGCACCCCGTACAAAAACACGGTCCCTTATTTTTTCAAGCAATGCATTTTAACTCGTCTCACTCTAAGTTTTTAATACATTTGATTTAATTATTATATACTTAAAATTAGAAATCATATCCATTCCTCTATATATACTTAAAGAAGGATCCGAATTTTAATACATTTGATTTTGAAATCATATCTACTCCTCTATACTTAAAGAATGATCTAAGTTTTAATACATTTTATTTGTTTTGCTGTCTATGATACAGTAAATTACTGCAGTATTAATAGTAAATTCAAGCACGGAGCAGATTTGGTACTACAGTAAATTGCTGTATGAACAGCACCTTCTGTTCATTCTACAGTATTTACTGTAGTATAAACAGTAGAGGTGTAGATTTGTAGAAAGATCTCAGTGGATTAAAAGAGGACCAAAAGCAATGATTGTTAACTCTAAAAAATTGATTAGGTAATCATCTTTTAGAGAAAAATTGTAGGTGAGTTTACTCCTAATGGCCCATGGGTTGATTTGACGTCCTAACTAACGAATACGAAGAGCGCACTTCATAGGGTTACACACGTAGATTTGCAAGAAATGATGATGCCGATTTAGAGATAATTTCTTAATATATTATAGGTGGGACGTCCTCGTGGAGAATAATTAAGCTGCATGGTCTGTTGCAGTGCTGTAGTATGAATCCTTGTAAAGACAAAGTTTAGTGGGCATTTGGTTGTCTAAACTAAAGGAAAGTTCCAAGGAAAGGTACTTACATAATTGCATGCAGAAGATTATTTTGCCACACCGAAGGATTTAAGTCTATAATTTATTAGCGCTTTCAAGGCTATTTGATCAGTTGGGCTTTAATTGATTGTGTGCCAGACTGAGGAGTGAGGAGGTTATCTTAGTTGTTACACATCAATATATACTTTAATTTTCAATTTCTGAACTGGGATACTTGCACCAAAACAGAACAAATCAATATTATTTTAAGTTCAGCATGCTGAGAAGCACTAAATTAATATTCCATGATAACATTTTGGATTCAATACTCTCTAATTTTGTTGCAATTATAGAGTACTCGATTCTTTCAATCCTCAATCCTCACCACTTTTAGCGAAACAGAAACTTTGATTGCAAGTTTATGCTAGCTGCCAAACACAGGTAAAAGCTAGCTTTTTAACAAAAAGGGAAGGATAGTTCTACACTATATGTACTTCCTTAAAACAGAAACTTTGTTTTTGTAGTTATTGAAGAAGACGGTTAAGCGTCAACGAGGCAAATGTTGGAGAGTCTTGAAAAGCACTTTAAGCTTGAAACACTATTTTTTGTTTGTGCTCAATGTCCATGTTGATTCAAGGCTAAATGGACCGAACCAACCCAAACGAAATGAATCAAGTTAGTTCGGTTCAATTCGGTCCTAAATCATAATTGGTTTAGTTTTGATTTATCAAATTTTGATCAAAACCGAACCAACCAACCGTTTGCTTACCCCTACATATAACACATAGTGACAAACATTTTGGCACTTACCAAATTCGGCTGCACCAATGTGGTTGCCTGCGTACTCCCTCTCCCAAGGGATCAAGCCGCCCGTAGTTCATTCAAATAGCCGCGAACGATCTCAACAATCACGAATTTGTAACAAGTTTCTACAATGATTGAACTTGTTGCCCGGAACCACCTTTGTGAGCATATTCGCTGGATTATCTTTTATGTGGACCTTCACGAGCTCCACATCCCCATATTCAAGAACGTCTCGAAATAAGTGATAACGAACGTCGATATGCTTTGTCCTCGCATGAAAGACCTGATTCTTCGCTAAATAAATAGCACTCATGCTATCACAATAAACGGTGACGGATCGCTGCGAAACACCAAGATCCTCCAAAAGTCCTTGAAGCCAAATCATCTCCTTAATAGCCTCTGTAATCACCATATACTCTGCCTTCGTCGTCGACCAAGCCACCGTAGACTGCAAGGTGCATCTCCAACACACTGACGCACGGGTCAAATTAAACACATATCCCGTAGTAGACCGGTGTTTATCCAAATCTCCAGTGTAATCCGAATCTACGTATCTAATATATAGCTGTCCACTGCTAGTGTCCTGCTCAAAAACCAAACAAACGTTGAGGGTACCTCGAATGTACCTCAAAATCCATCTCACGACATCCCAATGATCCGGACCTGGGTCATGCATATATTTCGAAACCATGCTCACTGCCTGTGACAAATCCGGCCTCGTACAAACAATGACATACATCAAACTTTCAACTGTACTCGTATATGGAGTCTTTGATATCAACTCTCGATTTTCAACTGTCTTCGGTAAAAGGCTAGTTGAAAGCTTCAAATGGGCTCCCAATGATACACAAACTATCTTCGTTTCCATGCTCACGTTGAACCGTTGTAGAACATTCTTCAAATAAGCCACCCGTGTCAAACAAATTTTGCCCTTGTCTCTATCTCTGCCTATCTCCATCCCCAAAATGCGCTTCGCTTCACCCAAATCCTTCATCTCAAACTCGCTCGAAAGCTGAATCGTTAATCTATCTATCGCGGATCTGGAAGTAGAAGCAACTAACATGTGATCAATATAAAGTAATAAGTAAATGTACGTACATCCATTCAACTTGCGATAGTACACACAGGGATCAAACTGGCTCCTAATGTACGAATGACCGATCATGAACTCATCAAATCACTTATACCACTGTCGAGCAGATTGCTTCAAATCATATAGCGATTTTTTCAATCTACAAACCAATTTATCCTTCCCTACAGCTCGGAATCCCAATGGCTGAGTCATATAGATTTCCTCATCAAGATCACCATGAAGAAATGTTGTTTTCACATCCAATTGATTTAACTCTAAACCATATTGTGCCATCAAAGCTAACAAAATCCGAATCAAAGAATGCTTCACCACCGGAGAGAAAACCTTATTATAATCAATATCACCTCTTGTGCATAGCCCTTCGGAACCAAACTAGATTTGAACTTCACGGGAGTACCTTCCATGCCCTCCTTTTTCGTATACACCCACTTGCAACCAATAGTCTTTCGTCCTTTTGGAAGCTCAACAAGCTCCTATGTGTCGTTCCTATGAAGAGATTCCATCTCCTCCTGCATAGTCACCTGCCACAAATCAACCTCCGAACTCTGCTCAGCATCTTTGAATGTAGTAGGAACCATCTCATCGACACTCTCCACCGGAAGTGCATACGTAACAACTGTGTCTGTATACATTGCTGGCATTCGTATGTCTCTCCTCTGTCTCCGAACCGTAATAGAATCCTAAACCTGGACCATCGGTCCCTAATCCTGCTCAACTATACATGTATCCTCCAAATCATCACCGCACTCGTCTGGCGTCACCTCAGTCCGTACTCTAATGGATACAGTCCTATCTGGACAATGTGAAGCTGCATCAATCTCCACCACATGCGATGTCTCTAATTTCGTGTCGCTCTCCACCTGATGAGAGCTGAGAAGCTTCAAGTGTAAAACCCCAAAAATTTAAATTTTTTGTGATATATAATAATAAATATATTATATGGTGAAAAAATAATATATTTTTATGTTTGAGTATAATAGGAATTGATTTGTGATCAATTCGATGTATATTTGTGAATATATGAGTGCAAATACACAAAACATGCATGAAGAAGAAATCTGGAAAAATGACCAGTTAAAAGTTTATATATTTTCATACTAATACAATTAGAATCTAGGAAAACTCAAAGATAAAAGTTGTAGGTATCTTCAACAGATTTTTAACAAATCTTAAATCACCTCATTCCGAGGTCGGATGTGAAAGTTACAGCCAATTTACTGAATATAATTTTTAAAAACTTTTAGTAGTCGACTACTACTCAGAGTAGTTGGCTATCGGGAAATTTCCTGGGCTGACAGGTTGCAGATTTTAGGTTGAATTTATTTTTCTTCGAGCCCAATTTATAACCTAACTATATAAATGTGTTTTAAACCTAATTTCTGAGATATTTCACGAAAGAACACAGCCGTCATCTCCCCTCAAACCCTAGAGCTTGTTCTAGTGTTCCTCGAGGAGATTCGAGGCGAATCGTTGAGCGGAAGGCGAGATCGCATGCTTTTGAGTGAGGAGGGATTTTGCACCCATGTCCAGAGGCTCGACACGACGTTTCAGGCAAGATCTCCTACATTCAAACCTTACCTATAGTGTTAATCATGCGTTTATGAAGTAATATGGTTATTTTAATGCATAGATTTTTCTGTTTAACATGATAAAAGGTAGATTTGTGATGTGAAATTTTAATCTGATGTTAGATCTACTAGTTTTACTTGCTGGTATTAATAAAAACGTGATTATGATCACTAGTTTGTGTAGATCTTCATTTATATCTATTTGTTTATGCATTAATCATGTTAAAACCCTAAATTTGTGATAAAAAGAGCTTGCATGCTAATCAAGTATGATTAAACCCTAGGTTTGGGATTTTATTGTTCTATAAATGTGAACAAACGAATTTATATAATTTTTAAGTTTTATATGCAAGCATGTTTCATGTTGACCTAATCGATAACTAGGGTTATTGTTAAATATTTGTTTAAACCAGAAAATTAAACCTAAATTATTGAATTAAGGGTTTAAATAATCATGGAGATGATTCTTTTGATTTGTAATTACTAGTTTTGTAATGTATTAAAGCATGATTTATACGTGACGATTGCTAAGAGTTGTATGTACACGGAGCTGTGCATGTTTCTGCTTAGTAGTCGACTACTAAGAGTAATAGTCGACTACTAATGTCTAGTTTGGTTTTTACAGAAATTGTCTGATTACAGAATAGTCGACTAGTGTACAGTGTAGTCGACTACTAATATTGATTCATGTTTTATAGAATCTATCTGAGTAGACTCAGTGTAGTTGACTACTTAAATCGACTATCAAACGGAGCAGGACGCTTGGTTTCGTTTGGTGGAAAGATACCAGAAGATGAGAGCACCGGAGTTTTATGGAACATTGGATTCACTTGCGGTGCACAAGTGGAAGGAAGATGCGGGGAACATTTTTGATATGCTTAATGTTGACACAGTACAGAAGTAGAGGCTAGCAACATTCAGCCTTAAGGGCGATGCAGGAGGGTGGCACTGACTTCAGTTCACTCCAGAGCAGCGTATGACACTTACCTGGGATGACTTCATCTATTTCTTTGACGAGCAGTATGTGTCAGCGGCGACGAAAGCCGGGAAGGAGTTGGAGCTAGCCCGGTTGGAACAGTGAGATATTACTGTAGCTGATTATGAGAGAAAGTTTGTGGGTTTGTTCAGGTTCACGAGCATGTGACAGACAGGGGAGCGTCAAGCCCAGATGTTCTTGATGGGACTTCGCCCGGGTTTATATTGTTATCTTATATCTAAACAATTTTATTCAGTGCGGGAGGTGGCCGATGCCGCCATATCACAGGAGACTGAGACGACCATGTCCAGAAGGGCAAGGAGGGAAACACTGAAGCAAGTCAGGCTGGAGACAAAGGCAAGAATAAAAGACCATTTTTGGGACCCGGAGGACCCCAACAGCAGGCCAATGGTTCGCAACAGCAAGGCCCTCATAAGAAGGGACCTCAGCAGGATCAGAGGACCCAGCAGCAACGTAGATTTCAGGGCACTTGTTTTCACTGTCATAAGTTTGGACACAGATCCGCAGAGTGCCGTAGCGCACCAACAGGAGGCCAGCAGGGCAAGAATCAGGGTCAGCAGCAGTAGAGCTCGTGGACAGGGCCGAGGCTAGGGCCAATAGTTGAGACTTGAGGCACCGCTAGTATTTTCGAGGATTAAGGGGCAGATGCGAGCTATCCAGGAGATTCCTCAGGGATAGATAGTCTCGTATACTGTAGAGTCTTCAATGCAGCAGAACAGCTTCGGGCAGAGTGTATGCAGTCATACCGCGTGATCACGGTGCGAGCGGGGCCGTAGTGGGAGGTACGTTTCTTGTGAACTCCTTCCCAGTACGTATTCTTTTCAACTCAGGAGCTTCACATTCTTTTATCTCTTATATTTTCATGACTAGACTCCAGCTTGTAGCACAAACCTTAAATATTCCTCTGTCAGTTTCTACTCCTTTGGGAGAAGTATCCCTCTTAGAGAATATCTGTAAGAGATGCATAATCAGCTTAGACGAGTCTGAGTTCATTATTAATTTGATTGTTTTGCATATGTCTAAGTTTGACGTGATTCTTAGTAAGGATTAGCTATCATCCTACTATGTCAGTATCGACTGTTTTGGAAAACAATCAGCTTGCAAGCGTCTGATGAGACTGAGTTAGTTGTAGTGACCTCACAGAGCAATTAGTTTCCTGAGTCATTTCTAAAATACATTGAGGAGGTGATGTTTCGAAATTAGGATACTGATTTGTGCGAGATCAAAGTCATCTCAGAGTATCAGGATGTCTTTTAGGACATACCTAGATTATCTCCTGTGAGAGAGATTGAGTTCTGCATCGAGTTATAGCTGGGTACAACATTGATCTCTCATGCACCTTATCGTATGACATCTGCTGAGATGGGGGAGCTACAAAATCAGTTAGAGGAGCTCATTGCTCAGGGTTTCATTCGCCGGAGTCATTCTCCGTGGGGGAGCACCAGTCCTCTTCGTGAAGAAGAAGGATGGCAACATACGTTTGTGCGTAGATTATCATGAGTTGAATAAGGTCACCATCCGAAACATGTATCTACTACCATGGATTGATGACTTATTCGACCGGTTGCAGGGAGCATAATGTTTCTTAAAAATTGATCTTCGTTCTGGCTATCATCAGTTGCGGGTTCGGGAGATGGATATTCTTAAGATCGTTTTTTTGACTCGATATGGGTCTTTCGAGTTCATTGTCATGTCATTTAGGCTAACCAATACACACACAGTATTTATAGATTTAATGAACTAGGTTTTCTATCCATATTTGGACCAGTTCGTGATCGTTTTTATCAATAACATCCTCATTTATTCGAGATCAGAGGCCGAGCACGAGCATCACCTTCGTCCAGCATTGTAGACTTTGCGGGAGCACCAGTTGTATGCTAAGTTTGGCAAGTGTGAATTTTTGCTTTCAGAGGTTAGATTTTTGGGCTATGTTATCAGCAAGTGTTTAGGATCTTGGCCTGTGACGGGGATATTGATATCCGTGGACTACCAAATGATCAGATTAGATCCAGAGTTTCATTGATTCACGAAGGAATCAACAAACCAAAGCAATTATCTCGGCAACAGTGAGATAATTACTCTTCTCGAGATCACCGCAACGGGGCAATCTCAAGGGAAGGAACCGAGAACTGTAGATCTGGCGAGCTCCTCTTCTTTATGTTGACGAACTCGATCCGATCTCATCCTCTCTTCTGAAATTCGTGCTCCTTCAGTCTTCAACCCAGCAGAGCTTCGCCAATGCTCGAGAATTCCAGATCTCAAAAAATGAAGGTCCTGAGGCTGTATTTATAGGCTTTGGGACCTCTGTTTTCAGATAAGAACGATCAATTTACTCTTATCTTCAGTTGTAACCACTTTATCACGTTCTTGGATAGTTTCAGATCAATTGGAACAAATCCAGGTGGTTAACATCGAAAAATAGCTTAAAACTGCTAAAAATCGGTTTTTAGGGTTGCGGACACCCGTGGGTATCTCGGCTTGACCGAGATACTCGTGGGTGTCTCGGCCTGGCCAAGACACCAGTTGGTGTCTCGGTTATTTTGGTTCTAACTTCCTCATATGACCTCCAAATAATATGATTCAAGATACGTTGGAAATCTGACAAAGATATCTATAACTTTTATCTTTTGAGATTTTTAATATTCAAATTGAATCATGGCCAAAATCTCCATTCTTCTCCGAGACATCAACACTGTCTCGGAATTCTGAGGCAGTTTGTACTATCTTTGGTATTTAGGATTTATCTTTCTCATACGATCTTAGAATGAGTTGATCCAAGATGCGTTAGAAAGCTAACAAGGATCTCTACAACTTTTATCTTTTGAGATTAGTTAGATTCAAAGCTAATTATAGTCAAAATATCTCTACAATGTCCGAGATACCTATGGATGTCTCAGCCAAGCCTTGGCCGAGACACCTCTTGGTGTCTCGGCCAAGCTTTGACTGAGACACTTATGAGTGTCTCGCTAAGGCCTGGAGCACTGTTCAGCACGTTCTATCCGTTTTCATCGTATCTTTATCATCCGAACTCGGAATCACGCGATTCAAAATGCATCAAAAAGCCGATGAGGAGATCTACGAGCTTCCATGATTGAATCATATATGGAGTAAATGAGACATGAGAGGAGCTTCATCTTTCGTAAGTGACGGGTAGCTCCCAATCCATAATTGTTTCCGTTATTCCAAAGTTCTGTTGCTTTGCATGATTTGTTGACTCACTTCATGCATTTATCGATATTAATTAAGCTTCTGTGACCCCGGATAGTAACATTCATCATCTTCTCTATGTCTCAAGCCGCGTGCGGGAATTCGTGGGTAATTTTTAATGCCTACAGACACCCCCTCTAAAATATTTCAGTCTCGTTTCTTTTATAGAAAAGCCTAAAATACTTTGGATGTGATCGGCCCAACCTTCAGTTGGTATGAAAGGACCTATAGTTAGCTTTGATTCTTGACTTCTTTGGTTTTTAGTCTATTTTGATAAATAGCTGAAGTTCTTCCGGTGCTGTATTTATCGTCTGGCCATCATTGAAGTTTCGAATCGAACTTGGTAAGTTGGTTTTGGCTTGTGTCATTGAGTTGACTTTGAACTAATTATCTCCGTCGCAACGCGTTGACTAGCGTTGACTCAGAGCTATGTGTTGACTGGCGTTGACTTTTCTTACAACGCGTTGACCGGCGTTGACCTTAGGGTTTAGCTTTGATTTGCGTTGACTTTCATCACAACGTGTTGACTAGCGTTGACCTAGGGCAACGCGTTGATTGGTGTTGATGTTAGGGTTTTGTAGGCGTATAAAACTGCTTATAGGTCCCTTAACACAGCTCGGCACGTCGATTCGACAAACCAACTATCGGGCGACGTACGCGAACACGATCGTTAGTCCACAACACCGAAGCCAAGCGATACGCGACGAAGCGGGTTAACGAGGCTACGAGGCTAACGAACCGCACGCAAACAACGGAATAAATCCACTCGCGCGCGGAATCAAGCTAACGGGTTGAGGAATCAACGAGTCATCCAACCGAGAGCGGACTCGAACGAATCAAGATCGGATCCGGACTCGAACTCAAACACCAAAGCAAGTTTACTGCCAAATCAGGATTCAGATCAACAAATCAGAGTCCATATCAACAGCGAAACCAGGAAAATGGCAAAGAGGCAAAACATCGAACACCTGGAGGGCTCGGTCAAAACCG
>BQKN01000581.1:78038-103724 GCA_022839385.1 Asparagus kiusianus
TCCCCCCGGCTATTATTTCCTTGGTGAAATAATACCCGTCGTACTGCGTAGATCCGACCGGATCTAGATCGCGCGGTGGTCCACGGATAAACCCCGACGCAGGCGAAGAACCCACGCAAGCGAGTGATCGCAAAACAGGAGCTCGTGATTTGTTCGACAAATAAGAAGAAAGTTGTAATTTTTCTTTCTTATTTGATTTCATTATAACCGGATCTTATAAAAAGACCGGATCTTTGTAACCGAAAAACAGTTATTTAAGATGGCAATGGAATCGATGAAGAAAACAACGTTTTTTCCCCGCGAACAGGTTTACCTTAGAGTTTCACATCGATCAGTATTGACACAATTTATACTTGTACGTTTGCTGGAGTATACACAGTTTAAGCTCTTAAGGTGTTGGAGCATGACGATCCCAAATAATGAGGCTGCAGGACCACCTGTTAAAGCTGATTCATCTACATGAATGGATCTTATCCTGAAGTTATCAAATCCTCAAGTCATGAGACTAACTAATGGAGCTGGTGCGTTAATGACTCTCATATTTGTAGGATTTTTGGAAAACCCTCAGTCATCAACGGGTTTGATGAGCCTTTACCGACTACCGTTTGAGTCGGGCTAGCATGCAGATTGTTAAGTTCGTTCTGCATGTAACGTTATGCTAAAAGAGTTAACTCTTTTAGTACTATGATATTGAATACGTAGACTTCATCTTTCTTACGGGAATAGACTACCTAGCAACGCGTGTTAGACATTGACTTATCCCTACTTAGGCTTCAGGATAAAAGTCCTCAGACTCGGATTCTGGTGTCTTCTTCAATCGGTGAAAGACTAAACCGGCAACGCGTGTTAGGTGTTGACTTATCCCTTCTTAGGGTTCAGGATAAAGTTCTCCATATGTGTAAGGCACAGATTATGGTGTTATTAATAATAATCCGCCATAATGTCGAATATGTGGGCTTTTGTCCTTTTTTACGGTCAAAGACTAAACGGCAACGCGTGTTAGGTGCTGACTTATCCCTACTTAGGCTTCAGGATAAAAGTCCCCAGACTTATATTCTGGTGTTTTCTTCAATTGGTGAAAGACTAAACCGGCAACGCATGTTAGACGCTGACTTATCCCTACTTAGGCTTCGAGACAAAATTCCCCATGCGTGTGAAGCATGAATTTTGGAGTTGAAGGATGGTGTCTTCTCTTGGGCCAAAGACAAACCCGATGCTGGAGAGGAAGAATTTTATATTCTATCTCCAGGTCTTCTTTTGGGGTAAAAACAAACCCGATACGGGAGAGGAAGAATTTAATATTCTATCTTCCAAAACTAAAGAGGAAGAATTTTATATTCTATCTCCAGTTGTAAAGAAAACTCAAAGTGATATCTCCACTTTCAGAATCCGGGAAGGTAAAACTAGGAGTGAGATCTTCACTCTGAGAATCGAAAAGATTCGGTCCTAACTGTCGGAAGGTTTGATTATCAAACTAAATATGAGTTTCTCGTTTATCGAGAGTGAACAGTAAGAGTAGGAGTTCTTGGTGTCGAGTGATAAAGACTTAACATGAAGGGGTTTGATAATTGTCGAGGATTGGTAGATTAAAATTCCAAGCATTATGTCCGGACATTGACAATTGGAGTGTTGAGTGCACAGACACAGTGTGAGTTTGAATGGATTAAACCAGAAAAAATTTTAATGGGCTTACTATCAATTAATTTAATCAGTGAGGGACTTTGTGGTGGAGAACTATGAATCGTCAACACCAGTGGGAGTTTTTTTATGAGGGGAGATTGATCCAACAATGTGATCAACTCTCATCTCAGCAAAAGAGTGTTCAGAAGATGGTGGAATTGCTCCCAGCATTTAGAGTCCAAGCGGGAGTTTCTTATTCATCCCATTTTTCTAGCGGCCGGGTTATCCCTAAGAACACAATATATAGCATTCTTTCGGGAACTTCCCGTTACATCCACCTCCAGCTTTCTTTGTGAAACTGGGTCTAACATTGTACTCAGCTGAATGATCGGGTTATCCTTAAGAATATCACATACGATATTCTTTCAGGAACTTCTCGTTAAAATTAGTAAATAGTTTAGACTAGTATACTTGTTGGAGTATTGAGAAACAGATTATACTCTTATACTCTTCGGAGTGTCGGAAGGAGCAGTTTATACTCTTATACTTGTCAAAGTCTTCATTCGACTTAATTGAGCATTATGACGCCAGCTTCAGCCAAGGTTTGGATGCTATTCTTGAGAGTGAAGCAAGCCTTGATAGGATGAAGGATCCTCCTGTAATACACACAGTACTTCAGATCCGCAATATTGTCAGCTTCCTCCTGATCTGCAATAGATGGTAGTTTGATCTTGTTGTTCTCGAGAAGGGATTCGAAAATGGCTGGAACGTCTTCGTCCTTGAAGGAGTACTCTTTTTGAAGTCTCGGATCCGAAGTCTTTTGCTATCTCTGGGATTGCTGTTGTGATGTCTGATTAGCGTCAATAGCAGGTGCCTTCCCCTTACCACGAGAGACGAAGCTTAAGTTTGGAGGGTTAGTCGTCGGTTGGCTTCTCTCAGCTTTCTTCCTTCTGAGGAAATACTCGACCTGCTCTTCGCGCACTTTCAACTCTTTCTAGGTGTTGGATGGTGCTACTCCTATAACTTTCAACACGTCCAAAGAGAGGTTGTTGTGATATGTTTGGAGGATGAAGTCCTCTGTGATCGGATCTCGGTAGTTCATCGCCTTATTCCGGAAGCGCTTGACGAAATCGTGGACCGTCTCGTCGTCTTCCTGTTTCTTATCGAAGAGTGTCCTGATTGACACCTCAGTGTCTGTAGGTGTAAATTCCTGATTTTCCCGAGAATGGGGGGATTTTGTTTGTATTGATAAGAAAGCTTATTACAAACTAAATCAATCTGAATTACAACAGAAGCAGAGGGAAGGCCCTCCTTGTTTAATCGTGGGGACTTTAAGGTAGCTACAGGATGCTTCGCTCGGTGCTCGTGCCGAGTCTGCTTCCCTTGGACGGTTTGACCGAGGTTGCTAGAGAGCTTCAATACTCAGTAGAAGCTCGAGGTGAAGGAGTTCGTCTCTTCTGGCTCGCCGACGATCGGAGCTCGGAGCTAGAAGATGGCGCTGTAATGCAGGGATATGCAAAAAGCTTCTTCCTCTCTTGATCGATCAAGTTCCTGGTCTATTGGCCAATTTCCGATCTTCATCCCGATCTCTTTGATTTCGATCTCTTTTTAAGGTTGCTGAAAGAAGCCCTTAAAATGGGCCGGAGGTAGTTCGACTACTCCTTTAATTATGGGATGTGACCATACACTGTTCCAAGACATCCGACTGTCCCTTTGTACAACAAGCGGTTGTTGGTGGGACGATGTGTTGTGTCACGTCGTGTAGGAGTGGGAAGGTCCCTCCTCGTACTCGTGACAGCGGCTGCCAGACACTCAAGTGGGTCTGGCCAGTCCTTTGAGCGCCGGTGGCTCTCACCTCTTGCTTGGAGTGAGGTAAGCTGCATTTATGTGCACGCCGATGGCTCTGGTAACTGTCCGCTCACTTGTGCGGTGAGGTACCGAGTGACCCTCCGGCGGTCCTGGGGTGTTGTGCCTCTTCCCCTCTCCCTATGTCTGAATAGGGATGGGAGAATGGACGTCTTGCGTCAGAGCTAGCTCCAGATAGCTTGCGGCGCGCCGACGGCTTCGGCTCTTCCTCTTGATGGGTGAGGTGACCCGCATTTATGAGTATGTAGGCCGATCCGGCGCCTGTCTCGTTCGCTTGAACCGCGGGCGGCCGTCTGACGGACTTGGGACACTGTACCCTCCTTCTCTCGCATCGTGGGAAGCAGGGACGGGTTGTCCCTGGAAACCTGGCCTTCGGCTCACGTAGGCAGACGTGGCTCAAGTGGTTTCTGCAAATGAGGGCGGATCTGAGTACCTCCCTTGCGGGCGGATTTAGTTAGCGAAGGCGGATTCGCCTCGCTGGCGGATCCATGCGATTTGGCGGGTGCGGCCAATGTGGGGGTTCGTGTGCCAGCGAATCCACTTAGTGGCTACAGTAGGCTTTCCACCTAAGAGAGGGCGGTCCTGTTCTGTGGGCGACTTCGTTCGCTTAATCTGCCGCGGTAATTTTTACCGTCTACAGTGTCATCATTAAAGAAGTGAGCGAGGAACAGGTTCTTCAGGTCATCCCAGCTGTTGATGCTTCCAGGCTTAAGACGGCGGTACCAATCGAAGGCGGGCCCATGAAGGGTGCCAACGAATGACCGAACCATCAATGCTTCATCGTCAGAGATTATGCCAAGTGGGACTTAAAATAAATCAAGTGTTGAGTGGGAGAGCCCTTCCCGTCGAACGGCGTGAAGTTGATCATGTTGAATTTCACCAGATACGGGATCGACTCCTACTCTCTCGAGTAACGACACGGAATACCGGTCTTCTTCACCTCTTGAGCAGACATTAGAGCATTGATTTTGCTCTCGATGTCTTTCATCTTTTCGTCCTCATCTGTATCATGCTTTGGATGATGTCTAAGAGGAGCAACGCGACCATCCCCGACATTGTCATCTTCAGTGGGACCACCCCCAGTGTCGTTGTTTTCAGTAGGGCCACTCCCAGGGTTCTGGTCAATGGGAGGCTTATCAGTATTGAGATGTTCATCCATATCTGAATCGCTACCTGCTTGGTTAGTAATGTTTTGACGGCTGGATTCACCAAGTTGATTGGACGGAGCCCGAATCTATTGGTTATGCTCTTCCCTCATCTGCTGCATAGCTGTTTTCATTTCAATTTTGAATGCTTCTTTCTGTTTGGCTAGAGCATCCTCGAGAATATTGGCGATTTGCTCGGTATTGATCATAAGTGTGTTGCGGGATTGTCCTGTGCTGGATACCGTATTATCAGAAGCGATTGCAGAGTTGGCATCTGATGCTTCATCATCCGAGGATAATCCCCTCTGCATTCTCTGATAATCCCTTTGCCTAACGGTTCTCGATCGTAATCAAGTTAGACGATGTGATATGAGCGGGTCAGAACTAGAAGGTCGAGTTGACTTTCCTCTATCAGCCATGTTAATTATGACTTTTGGAAGTTTGTTATCTTGAACGGATGATTGTTTCTTACGGAAACGTCTTGGTTTAGTATTTGATGCTTCAGAGGAAAACCTTTGGAATACCGAGACCCTCTGTAGAATGGTCTTGGGTCAGCTACACGCTGATAATACAGTCCTGATAATTTTGGTATACGAATAGTGAGAGTCCGCTTCCCGGGTACTTCTCTTTCGAGATTTGTTTATACCCCCAGCCCGATAGTACAACTCATCGGCATGATGACCAGAGCAATCTATCGTGTGTTGGCACGACTTCTCAGGTATAACGTCGTTGTATGATGAACACATTTCCTTCTGAGAATTCATCGCCTTGTTTGCACTCTCAAGAGTCGCACGTTTTGAGCTACGCCTTCGTGAGCGTGGGACCTTAACAGGCTCTTGGACTTCAACACGCAGTCCGAGGCGATCAGTTATAGGAGTTTTCTCCTTATGAGAAGGCTCAGACTTGTTGTAAGGGCAAGTACGATCCCCAACTCGATGAGTTGCTTGGGGTTCATTCACCATGCCCAAGCGTTCTTTGACCACAAATCTGTTTTGATCTTCATGTAGAGGACGCAGGCGATTTTTCAATGGAATTCTGGATTTGGAGAGATCCACACTGTCATAGGGCTTCACCGGAGGTGCGGGAGCAATAGGAGTGGGATCTGAAGTTAACAAAGGCTGTGGATAGTCACTGTATCTGGAATCGAGCGAGAGACACGACTGGTGTCTCTTGTCAGGTAGAGGTGCTGTTTTGGCCTTCAGCACCCAAACCTATTTAGATCTTTGTGGTTTCTTGACCACCTCCTCCTGCTATAATTTCTGTGCTTCTTGTGCGAGAATCCGTGCATGCGCAAGTAGTACGTGACGTTTCTGGATACGCTCCTCGAGAGTAGAACGAGTTCGTTTGACACGAACCCATTTGTTAGTTGACGGTTGGGAGGAGAACCCTGATGCTTGTTGTGGCGACGGCTTAGCCACTTGGCGATTTTTGAACTCTAGATCCGCTTGGTAGCGGAGTCCGTCCACTTGCTCAAAAGCCTTAGAAAATTGGCGGGCGAGACGTTGGTGGCGCCTCTGACGAGCCCTCTTTGATAAGGTGTCCGGATCTGCAGCTTTGTCTTCATCGGACGTCGACGGCTTGTTGCGAGGTGCAACTGCGGTAGCAGTAGCGGGGAGATTGCCTTCTTGGGTATTCACATCTGAAGACCAGCAGATCTTCCGAGAGGAGGAGGCCTTCTTGCATTTGCGAAGAGGGGCAGATCTGGAGGAGGAGACGTACTCCTCGAACTTCTGTTGGTCGAATTCGTATTCGACCTCTTCGTTCACCAAGATCTTGATCGTTGGTTACGTCACGACAGCCTTGATAGCAAGGTTGTTGGCTCCCACTATGGTCGCCAGCTTGTTTTGGATCTTGGCATGTGACGGGGATGTTGATATCTATGGACTACCAAATGATCAGATCAGATCCGGAGCTTCGTTGATTCGCGAAGGAATTAAGAAACCGAAGCAATTATCTCAGCAACTGCGAGATAATCACTCTTCTCGAGATCACCGCAACGGGGCAATCTCAAGGGAAGGAGTCGGGAACTGTAGATCTAGCGAGCTCCTCTTCTTTATGCTGACGAACTCGATCCGATCTCCTTCTCTCTTCTGAAATTCATGCTCCTTCAGTCTTCAATCCAGCAGGGCTTCGCCAACGCTCGAGAATTCTAGATTTTAAAAAGTGAAGGTCCTGGGGCTATATTTATAGGCTTTGGGACCTCTATTTTCAGATAAAAAGGATCAATTCATTCCTATCTTCAGTTGTAACCACTTTATCACGTTCTTGGATAGTTTCAGACCAGTTGGAACAAATCCAAGTGGTTAACATTAAAAAACAGCTTAAAACTGCCAAAAATCGATTTTCGAGGCTGCAGACACCCGTGGGTATCTTGGCTTGACCGAGATACTCGTGCCAATGGGTGTCTCGGTTTGGCCGAGACACCTCTGGGTGTCTCAGCCTGACCGAGATACCAGTGGGCATCTTGATTATTTTAGCTCTAACTTTCACATATGACCTCCAAATAATATGATTCAAGATGCGTTCGAAAGCTGACAAATATATATACAACTTTTGTCTTTTGAGATTTTTCATATTCGAATCGAATCATGGCCAAAATCTCCATTCATCGTAGAGACACCAACACTGTCTCGGAATTCTAAGGCAGTTTGTACTATCTTTGGTATTTTGGCTTTTTCTCTCTCATATGATCTTGGAATGAGTTGATCCAAGATATGTTAGAAAGCTAACAAGGAGCTCTACGACTTTCATTTTTGAGCATATTTAGATTCAAGGAGAATCATAGTCAAAATAACTCTACAAGGTCCGTGACACCTATGGGTGTCTCGGCCAAGCCTTGGCCGAGACACCTATGGGTGTCTCGGCTAAACTTTGGCCGAGACACCTATGGGTGTCTCGCTAAGGCCTGGAGTATTGTTCCATGTGTTCTGTCCATTTTCTTCGTATCTTCGTTATCCAAACTCGGAATCACGCGATTCAAAATGCATTGGAAAGCCGATAAGGAGATCTACGAGCTTTCATGATTGAATTATATGTAGGTTAAACGGGACATGAGGTGCACTTTGTCTTTCGTAAGCGACGCGTAGCTCCCAATCCATTCGTGTTTCCGTTATTCCAAAGTTTCGTTGCTTTACATGGTTCATTGACTCACTTTATGCATTTGTCGACATCAATTAAGCTTCTATGACACGGATAGTGACATTCATCATCTTCTCTCTGTCTCAAGCTGTGTGTGAGAATTCTTAGGTAATTTTTAACGCCTACAGCAAGGAGGGCATTCTAGTTAATCCAGCCAAAGTGGAAGCAATTTTTTATTAGGAGCAGCTGAAGACCGTGATATGGATTCGTAACTTCTTGAGTCTTGCCGGCTATTATAGGAAGTTCATCCAGGAATTTTCCAAGATTGCTACCCGTTGACATACCTTACGAAGAAAGGTGTATAGTTTGTTTGGGGACCGGAGTGCCAGGAAGCCTTTGAGACTTTCAAAACCAAGTTGACTACAACACCATTTTTTATTATCCCGAGCATTGATAAAAAATTTTGTTATCTACACGGATGTATCTTTGTCGGGATTAGGAGATGTTTTGATATAGACCCAGAGAGTAGTAGCTTACATTTCATAGTAACTGAGGACTCATGAGCAGAATTATCCCACCAACGACTTGGAGTTGGCAGCGATAGTCTTCACACTGAAGATGTGGAGACATTATCTTTATGGAGTTCAGTTTGAACTATTTACAGACCATCAGAGTCTGAAGTACCTCTTCTCTCAGAAGGAACTCAACCAGAGGCAGCAGCGATGGGTCGAGTTCATCAAGGATTATGAGTTTACGTTACAGTATCATCAGGGGAAGGCAAACGTTGTAGCAGATGCATTGAGTAGGAAGCGTCGTCACGGGCTTGCAGCTTTGAGGTGTTCGTTATATCAAGATCTTCTCACTCTTAGTCAATTTGACTTTAGGCCGGAGATTGGTGGGAACAACGCATTTTTGAGAGCTTTATCCGTACAAGCATCATGGACTGATAGAGTGATCAGTGCTCAGGCGAAGGACTCTTGGATTCAAACCTAAAAGGAGGATATTTTCAAAGAGCCCAAGGCTGATTGGACCATTAGATCAGATGGAGGCCTTCGAATAAAAGGCCGACTAGTTGCACCAGATATTCCGCAGTTGAAGAAGGAATTATTTGATGAGGCACATCACACCAGGTATACAGTGCATCCATACACAACCAAAATGTACAAGGACCCGAAGAGATATTTTTAGTGGAGTGGTATGCGTAGGGATATTACGAAGTATGTAGCTAAATGCTTTACCTGTCAGTAAGTAAAGACAGAACATCGGAGACCCGTGAGTACTCTACAATCTTTACCCATTCCTGAGTGGAAGTGAGCAGATATTTCTATAGGTTTTATTATGGGCTTGTCGAGGTCTAGCAAAGGGAACGATTCGATTTGGTTGATTGTTGATCGATTGATAAAGTCGGCGCACTTCCTACCCGTTTGCATATATAAGTGTATAAATACGATGTTTCTTTTGTTTTCCTTCATCTTTCACGTGAATAAACAGTCACCCTCTCCCCTCAAAACCCTAGAACCTATTTTTAGTGAGTTTTGAGAGCTTTGAGAAGCACGAACCAAGAGGAGGGCGATATTCGCAGCGTTTAGACGAAGGAGGATCAGGTTTCTTGCACTTTTGGGGAGTCCAGCACATTTTGAGACGAGTTTCATCTCCTCTAAATCCATCCCCCTATTTTATTTGGTTTTTATTTGGTTTTACTTGGATTTGTTGGACTTTAAAACCTAGTTTAAGTATAAGAACCGCTCTTCTAAATTATATGATACAAAGATTCGATCTTTTGGATTTAAAAAGTTATAAACAAATTCTCTGATTTGGATTTAAGACCTGAATTAAATTTTAACATGGGATTTTGTCGAGATTTATGGTTTTCATGATGATTCTTATGAACATGACTATGTTAGGGTTAATACAATCCACTTAATATATTATTTGAGTTTTATATAGTTAATTGAACCCTAATCATATTAAACAAATTTAATTATACGTGTTTTCATGTAAAAATATCAATTTGATGATTCATAAATCAAAACCTGAACCTATAATTCACTTTCTTTTCTGCTTTGGTCGGTCAACTGAAGCAAAGGAGTCGGTCCACCGATCCCTGCTGTGTGTACATGTGCACATTGTGCACGACGCCGATTGGTCGACCGGTGGCATAATTCGGTTAACGGATGTATTGCTGACTTAAAAGTTTATGTTTATCATGTTTGTTTGATCGCAAGCTCTGAGTATGAGTTGCACGTAGACCTATGTACGTGACCATGAGAGTGTACACATAGTTGTTTTGAGCATGCACGAACATTCGGAGATGCGCAAAATATATTTCGATCTAGTCATAATAGATAGTGACACATATATTGCATTTCATGATTGTGGATGCTTGAGTGGGTTAGTTGGCACTCCGCAATGAGACCATGGGGGCCTACACTCAGGGTGGTTAGTTGGTATACTGTAATAAGACCGCAATAGACTACACTCCATTGTGCATCATTGTTTTTCTGGAATAGGGTGATATGCCTATTTTCACAGGGTGATTGAGTAAGGTGGTGATGCCACATGATATTGTGAGTGCCTTACAAAAGCATCGTTGTTTCTGTTAGAAGATAGTACAGAATGCATTCATGCTCCCATGTTAGGTACCCAAAGAGTAGGACATAATACGGAGGTTGTCATACATGGCATATTCGATGCAAGTTCCTTTTACCAGATTGTTATATTGGCGACTGCGCCACCTACCCGAGGGTAGTGTGATATTTTTTACATGTTTGGCATTGGATGAGGTTTGATATTGTTCTGTTTTTCATTTATTGTTTTATTCTTAGGTTTTTGAGTTGGTATTTAACGATTCACAATTTGAGATATGAGGTATATACATGAGGGTTTCCTTGTTTGGATTATTTCGCTCGACGTACCCATTCTCGTGGTGTGGATTTCTAAATATAAATTTTCACTTAGTTTAGGATAGATGATTTTATATAGATCTGTATGCACTAACATATATTTTTATATACTCTTAACCCCCTCCTCCTGGGGGTGGTGGAGATGATATCGCTAGCGCTTTGACGCTCGTTGTTTCCCCTCTTTTCAGGTAGTGAGTCAGGCGCACGGAGAGTTGCAGGTTGATAGAGTTTCAGATTAGCTTCCATCATTATTTATTTTTAATAGTTATTTAGAGCTCCACAGTAGTTATGAATTACTTTCAAACATTTAGAGTTGTATTTCATTTTGTAAAGGCTGAGTGCCTTAGTATTATTTCACTTGACTCTATGTATTGGGATATTTCACATTCATTTCAGTTTATCAGTTGTACTTCATTTTACTTAGTCGGAACATTATTATGTTACTATTGGATTCTCTCATTTCCTTATTCATGTTCATTACAGTATTACCTTGTTCTATCTGCTTTGTACCTATACTTGTTTATTGTTTTATTCTACTAGAGAGATATTACTGTGATGGTAAAATGTGTTGTTGCACTGTGTGGGTGCATAACAAGTTTAACATCATTGGGTTCACCTTAGACTGCAGCCTTGTATGAAACCAGGGGCGTCACAGAAAATGACATAAAATTCTAACAATTTATGAGGAATAAATTTCTAATAAAGATCAAAAGAGTTGATTTCACCCATCTCAAAGTTTGTGCAAACTTGAGTTTTCGCATACTTTTCTCCGGGTCCAACAATTTACACTCCCAAACAGTAACTTTGGGGGTGTGTGAGGACTAAATTGCCCTTCTCCCACCGGACAGCCAATCCGGTGGGTAATTAATTTTTCTGTCAACAAAAGGGTATTTTCAGGAATCCAACTCCCAAAATTACTGTTTGGGAGTGGATATAGCAAACGTGCTTTTCTCCCTACCGATCAGTCGCAAGTCAAAACTAGCTCATACCAAACATTATGCTATTGGTCTTGCCAGCTTCGACAATTTCCGAGCTAATTTTGTAGCCAAAACTCAATTACGACATGACAGGATAGCTCACCAAACCTAATACTTTCCTAAAACCTTTTACTAAGACCAAATGTTTACAAAAATGACTCAATTAAGTCAGTGTCAATAATTTTAGACAGATATATCCGAATAAGATAGCAACCCTACTAAATCAAACTTTTTGTTAAACAATAGAAAATCGTAGATTCTCATTAATATTATCAAAAGCTACAACTACTCACCCTTATGTACATGGATACAATAACTAGAAGTTTTGTGTGCATGTAATGTGAGACTAAACAATATTATCTAATCATAATTATTCTCTCAATCACATTCTTAATTTCTCTCGATCATTAAATCTATAATATATCTTGCCTAATTCTGCACAATGATTTATACTAATTTCCATTTTCCCTTTCAAAACTCAAAATGAATATGTTCGACCTTGAAATGATAAAGGTTTTGAAAAGGGCTAATTACAGATAGATCCTTGTAGTATCACCCAGTTGCAGTTAGACCCCTTATAGTTCTAGTTGTGCCAATAGACCTCTCTTTCTCTCTCTCTCTCTCTCTCTCTATATATATATATATATATATTGACTCTTAATTTTGAAGAGTCAAAAAGAAGCAATTCGGGTCTATTCACACTAGCAGAACTGTTGTTGGGAGTCTATCTACCTCTACAAAATAGTAAGCAATTCAGGATTGTTAACGGGCCCTATACTTAACAAATTTCGAGTTGGGCCGTTTAATCTTTGACCTGGCCCACTCGCAATTGAGCAAACCGCAGAGAAACGAGGAGAAAATGTTATCGATAATTTTATTTGTATATTCTGAATCCTTCTCCATCTCATTAGATATCCTTTCCTCGCCGTTGATTGTTGATGGCTCCTCCAAACAGGAAAATAGCAAGTACTATCAATTTAATGCCATTTAGTACATATAATTTTATTTGTATATTGTGCACTTAATTATTTACTGTTTTTTGGATGGTTAACGCTCTATAAATTAATGGAAAATTAACCACTTATGTTGTCATAATATAATGATTAGAGGAAGATGTTCGTCAAATTCTTTCTCTCGTATCCTGCGTATTTATCTCATACTAGTTCCTATGCACGTGCAATGCACGTGATTACATACTACAATGATTAAGTATTTTTTATTTTTTCTTAACTAAAATTTGTTCCTCGGTTCCACTTTGATAGTTTGTGCTTACTTTTGTCTCTAAAATTTAACATTGTGATTAATTATTTTCTTTGATGTTTGTTTAAATGGGCTATATCTAATTTAAATTTTCATGTTGATATTTGAATTGATAGAAAACAAATATAGTCTGAAGTTAATTTAAATTTTCATATTATTTGGACTAATATAAAGCCAAGCTTTACTTGAGAAAGTATACTGTTGCGAAAGTGAAAAATATTGAAATAGTGTTATACAAGAAAAATGAATATTTAAAACTAATAAGGCAAGGTGATTGATTAAAAGTATACTAAAACGATACAAAAGAGAATATAAAATTTATTCCTAACCATTAATAAACTTCATAAAATTTATAAACTAAATATTAATGCTAACTCTAGTGTAATTTTATATGATAAAAACATCAACATAAGCATATAAAAGTATTAAAAAAAGTTCATGAAACTCCACTCTAAAGATTCATAGTTTCACTCAAAACAATTAAACTATTCTATAAACTATTCTAAAAATATTGTTTTTTATTCATTCTATTTTTTTTTATTGAGCTAAGATCAATCATTCTTCACATTTATCTTTTTACTAGACAATTCTAGAATAGTGTCTTCATCATTTACATCGATTGTGACATCAGGCTGGAGTTGTATTTTTTGCATTGTTATCTTTCCTAAGCTTGTTATTCTTTTGATCTTCTCGTTTAACTTCACAAAGAAGTTGAATGTATTTCTGATGTTCAGCACAAACTTCTTGAAATACAGACTTTGATTTTTTTCCCTATTTCAATGAGAATAATTCTAATTTCATATATATAAACTTATTTGTGTTCCAAATTTATTATTTAAATAAGATTAAGAGCTACCTCTTCTTTATCTACAATAAATTCTTCTGATATGCATCCAATAAGAGTTTCTATTATATCACTAATGTTACTTTTGTTCTATCCCTATCATTTTTCACAAAGATCTTAACTAAATATATGCATTTTTCATTATCAATTTGCATTAGATTATAGTATTAATATTTAAGTTCTTTAGTATTTAAAGTACAAAGAATAAAATTTATTAATACTTACTAATTTTTTTATATCTTCTATGGAGAATTCTTTTTTGATTGAGATAAAGTTGTTAAATTATTATTCAATGAAACTCAGTTAGTGCTTTTTTTATTTATTTCTGTCGCTTTATCATTTACAATGGAAATAACTTGATTCTTTTAAATGATATCTTTGAATATTCTGATAGTTTTCCCATATGTAATTCATTGTATTATTTTACCTTATAAATATTACTAACATAAGAGGTTAATGTTTCTAAATTATAATAAATCGATGCTAAACTATTATATTATAGCATTTTATCATTTTTATGGATTTAAACATCTATTAATTAAATGTTACTAATGTATTTTTACTGCTCCAACTTATTAGTAAAATTACATGCAATTACTTTGATTTATATGGTGATAATAATTTTAAAGCTATCATATATTTTAAAAAAAATTTATTCCTTATCTGAATATTTTTAATCAATTTTTACTTTTGTTTACCAGCATCAACTTAGACTACTTTCATATGCTGAAAATAGATAATAAACTCTAAATTGATATATATATATATATATATATATGAAAGAATACCAAATAATTACACATTTATTTACCAAGTTTTAAATTTTAAGCCCTTTTTAGTGGTTTTGAACTTTAAGGGTGTGATTTGTAATTTTTAAATTTTGGGAGTGTTTTTTAAAAAATTACTTTAAGTTTGGCAGTTGTAACTTCTACATTTCATGTGTCCGTAGTAATTTTCAAATGCCAGAATATTTCCTACAACTCTAAAAATTTAAGCATTCTTTTTATAGTTATTAAAATTGTAGATTAATTTTTGAAAAACTCAAATATCAGCAGTCTGCAATAACTTCTAGATTTAATGTGTACTAGTTAGAAATTTTGAAAATTTAGAGTTTTTGCGATTTTTAAATTTTGAAGAAGTCTTTTGTCGTAATTTTTTATAATTTTAAGGTTAATTTGGTAAATTTTAAATTTTTAGGTGCATGAAGGTAATATTTTGAATTCATCTTTTGTTGTTTAAAAATTTTAAAATTTTAAAATTTATGGTGGTTTTTTTATAATTTGAACTTTTAAGGGTTTTTCTATAATTTTTTAGACATTGAAGGTGTTAATTGGAAATTGTAAAGTCTTCAAAGGCTGCTGTTAATTTCTTATTTTGTTTTTGTTGTTCTAAGTTTGAAATACTAAAAATTTTCAGGTGCATCATGGTAATCTCATTAATTCATTTATGTTGTTTGAAAATTTTAAAATTTTAGGGCACTTATTTGTAATATAAACTTTTGAGGATGTTTCTATAATTTTTGAGACATTCAAGTATTAACTGTAAATTTTAGATTCTTCATAGACTACTATTAATTTCTTAATTAATGTTGTTTTGAGTTTTGAAACGTTAGGATGTTTTTATAATTTTAAAAATTTTAGTGTATTTTGTGTAATTTTAAAACTTTTTAGGTTTTTTACAATAATTCATGTATTATAGTATATTAGCTACATATAATTTTTTTTATCTTAACAAACTAATACCGTAAAGATGTTTTATATATTTTATTAATATTGTTAAATTTTTGAGCTATTGATGGTTCACGTAAGATTAGGATATGATATAATTATAATTAGGATAGATTAAGAAATAAATAAAATATTCAAAATAGTGAAGGGCAATGTTGACCATTAATTTTTTTCCCAAACTCGTGCTTTTAAAGGGAGTATGACTAGTTGAGATGCACATGTAATGCACGTAGTTGAATAACATGATTATTTAAATTGATAAAAATAGAATAAAAATAAAAAATAAAGTTTTTTGCGAAATTGATCATCAACTCAATAATCTCTTTTTCAAATAAAATATTATTATTGTTTTCTTTAACCCAGACTATCGCTACGTGATTTACTATTTATGAGTTATAAACACATTGATCTAGCACAACATCTCTGTTTATTAGTATCTTGTAGTCTTCAAAAGATGAGTGATTATTCAATTCACAAAGATATTTTGCATATGAATTTACTTACAATATGTCCATTAAACTTTTAGTTGTGGTTTGACTCATATTCATAATAACTTTTAGTTGTGATTGCACTCATATATATTTACATTATCTAATATTCTCATTCAATTTTATAGCTTATTCTTGGTACCATAGAAGTAAAACTGAACATATGAAGGATTATTTTCTTGTGAAATTACAACAGAAAGATTATGATATATTTCGCCATGCGCTCTAAATATAAAAATTTCTTTTTTCTTTAATGCAAAGTCTCTATTAAATCTTGCCCTAAATAATATGAAAGAAAAATATTATTATAACTCACTTGCCTGGGGTAATTGTATTGTATATAGGACATATAAAATAGTCTCGTGTGTTTTCTGGTTCTGATTACAAAATACACAAGAGTGGTGTTCCCATATTTTTTTGACTTTAATTACTTTTATAATTAATATTCACTAATTACACAAGACTATTAGTCTTGTGTATTTTAAAGATGATTTTTTAACAAAGTCGACCTCTTTTTTACCAGTCTTGATGATGTGGTAAAAAAAGAGGTTAATTTTATTAATTATTATGTAAAACAGTCAATTTTGCTAATATTTTTAACAAAGAAATCTTTTAAAAATTTCTCCTAAAATAAACTGTTAATTCAAAATACGAAATGAGCAAAAAGAACTAAATATTCTGGTGATTAATTGATCCATAAATAGGAAAAATGATAATTGAAATAAAAGTATATTTAAATTGAATCTAATAAGGCACTTCACAGAATGAAGCATGAAATGGATGAAAGAAATTATTAAAAAAGAATTAAAGAAACTAATTTAAAAAAATGAGATTGAGGGATAGAGGGAGAGAAGACCTCACCGACATGAATTCTATTTCTCTCCGAACGTAACAGTGAAATTGGTAGAGAATGAGCGAGGAGAAAAGTGAATAGAATAGGTGATAAAGTGGATGTACTTATATAATTAGGTCATTAAGATATTAGTCCTAAAATCTTAAATACATGCATATTAGTCCCTAACATCTTTGTAATTGCTCATTTACAACGATCTTACTATTCAATATTAAATCAATTTTATTATATAAGGTTATATGACCATTTTTAATAAATTATAAAGTATATATGGAAACCTCGGTGCTTATAGCCAGTAGGTGGACTCCACAAAATATGTTAACTTTACAGTGTAGTTTGCTATTAGTAATATTGTTGACAATGTCATTACCTTTCCTCTTTATCTTATTATTCACACTTTTCTGATGTAAGTCCTCTTTTGCTTATCACTCAATTAGCTATATTTAGTTTTTTTATAATATCAGAGGTTAGAATATTCTATTTTGTTTAAAAAGTGTTGACATGATTTTTTTTAATTATACACATAGTAGTAATAATATATACTTCGGTTCAATTTAACCATTAGCTTGAAATCATTTAGAGTGAGGTCATTTCTATGCTAGAATAGCGATAAAATGATTACACATCTAAAAGTCAGTGATTACACAATCCAAAATTCAAAGAAGAAATTTCTACAAAGGAAAAGTAATTTAATATGTCAAATTAACAACTAATTTATAAAATATATATTGGTGGTGGAGATAGCTATAAAAAGTAAGGTATATATCTTCATAAAAATTTCATAGCGAGTGACCAACTACAATCATCCTAATTTAAGCATAAATAGTAATTATTTTAGTTATTAATTTGATACGTGTAACTATGGAATACAACTCAAGTAAAAAATAGGAATTAAGATTGTATTATCCTGTAGGTAAATAAATAAATGTTATCACTAGTAAAAAATTAATTATTCTAGACGGAATATCCTAGACGGAAAATTTTCCGTCTAGGATATTATATTCTAGACTGAAAATTTCCGTCTAAAATATTCCGTCTAGAATATAATATTCTAGACGAAAATTTCCGTCTAGAATAGTATTCTAGACGGATTTATTTTTTTATTTATTTTTTTGTAATGAACCGAGAATCCTAGAGGGAAATTTCCGTCTAGAATACATCCTAGACGGAAATTTCCGTCTAGGATGATCAGCTCTTTATTTAGTAAAAGAAGGCCACGGTACCCTTTAATTTCTCCCGCCTAAAATTCCCACCTCAATCCCCAATTTTCCCTCCTCAACCCTAAATTTTGCCCCCTCTTAAAAATCACAGAGATCCCCAAATTTTCTCTTCCCCTTCTTCTCCTCTGTTCAAAGGCGATAACTTCCGTCCCGTCGTCGCCTCCCCCCCGCGCCCGCGCCCTCCCTCTCCTTGACATCGCCGTCCCCGTTCGCCGTCCCGTCGTCGCCTCCCCCTCAGCTCGCGCATGTTCCCTCCCTCTCCTTCGACAT
Organism: Asparagus kiusianus; assembly: GCA_022839385.1. Taxonomy (NCBI): domain Eukaryota; kingdom Viridiplantae; phylum Streptophyta; class Magnoliopsida; order Asparagales; family Asparagaceae; genus Asparagus; species Asparagus kiusianus. The sequence goes on from BQKN01000581.1 coordinate 96,290, forward strand.
CGCTGCCTCTGTTCGCCGTCCTGTCGTCGCCTCCCCCCTCAGCTCGTGCCCGCACCCTCCCTCTCCTTCGACATAGCCGCCCCTGTACAACACACCCGTCGTCCTCCCCGCCGTCCCGTCGCCCTCCTCGTCGTCCCTGTAAGTCCTCAAAACCCTAACAATTTCAAACCGCTTTGTCTAAAAATATACACTTTAATTATTTTAGGCCTTAGGTTTTAGGATAGAGATGATATAGGTAACATAAGGGTATTCTTTAAGCTGGGTTTATCTTTGATCATTGTTTAAGAATTCTACTGCTAATTTCAGTCTGTTTATAAGGTAGAATCCTTCCCGGTATTGATAAAATTTTGATTTTTATAGGGTCCATAAGTTCTATTTTTAATGGGGTTTTTACTTGATTAATTAGGTCCCTGTGATGTGTTTGATAATGAAAAATTATTAGTATTTTGGTGTAATTTTGTGCAACTGTCAGATGTCTGTTTATATTTGATGTTATCTTCTCTCCAACATTTGAAAGTCTATTATTCAATTACTAATTTGCTTGACCATGATGCTAATTAGACCTTTGACTTTGGATTATAAAGCACCTTTTAACATTTGTAAACATGCTCTAATTTAGCTCGGCAAGTGCCTTAATTTGGGTATTTGTTTGTTGTTTTTTCATTGTCACAGGAAAGTGTACTTGGTTGGAAGACGGGGCCCTGCTCAGGCAGCTTGCACAGCGAAGGAACTTCGTGAAATTCTTGGTATAGCTTGTTTGGTATAGTTCATTTGATTACCTAAATGAAAACTTTGCTGGTTCTTACAATTTGAGGATGTCTGTAAATAGGTGTTTTCTTTCAGTGAATAATTTGGAATAATTTTTGTTTGCGATGGATGTTGTTCTATTAATATATATGCTCATACAAAGGATTTTTTCCCCCTTGCAGGTATTAAGAATGTAAATGTTCACATTCAGGAAGCTGATCTAGTGAAATCTCCTGCAGACGAGGTATAAGCTCAACTACCAAGTGAAATTGTAGTTTCAGCGTGTCTTTGTGCATTGTGAGATTTGTTTTCTGATTTCCATTCAAACATCAATAATTTATATCATCGTTTATCGTTAGTATGGACTGATATATGTTTAACTGCTCATTTCTAGTTCTTCTGATGTACGACTATATTTAAGTTGTTAGGCATTGATTCCAACTTTGCTGGATACTCACAGGCTTGGCCGGAGGGAGGCTGACATCAAGAACAGGTGTTTTCTTCATTTCATTTGTAGACACAATTTATCACTATATGCACATGGAGCCATCAATACAGTACATGTTCTTGAAGTTTTTATGGACCTTAAAACCAGCCAGAAGTCTTGTTTAATTTGAGATAAATTAACTAACACAAACACAATTCACTGCCTTAATCACAAAATATGGGGTGATATACGTGCATCATGTAGCTATGTGATGTGGTCATATACATGAGTCATACACATGCACCGTATTTGTTTTAGTGTAGGCTAGTCCTATCCATGTTTGTATTTGTTTAATCCATGTTTGTTTTAGTGTAGGCTAGTCCTATCCACTCTCAACTCCTTAAAATTACACTGATTTTTTTTCTTCCCTTTGTTGTTCCTGATATTCTAATTTCAGGCACCCTCATTTTTTTACATGATGGCTGTCAGACATTCAAATTTTTGTAAGCCTTGATAGCCATATGTCATTTTGCCATTTTCCTTTGACTTCATGTGTATTGTAGGGTTACATGATAGTATTCCTGTCGTCACACGGTTCTCTAGAGGCTCTTGCTCACTCTAATCATCCTGACTTTGGCTCTATAGACTGATGTTCTCTCCAATTTAGTTGTCATGTCTGATCACTTCTGAATTTTTCTCGTCTCAAACCTTTTCGCTGAAATTTTTAGGCATTAAAGCTCAAACGAACTTGAAAGATATCAAGGTGGTTACATAAATTAACCACTTTCTCAATTTTGAAAGCTACCTCATTTCAACAATTTGTATCTCTTTATAATATTTCTTCTGCAGATTCACACTGCCTCCATTTCTAACACTCAAGAACTTTGAGGGCTTGGACCTTGGAAAGATGGACAAGGTGAACATTGAATTGCACTATACAGTTACAGATCTTTCTGCTTTATTGATATTATGTTCTAAGTTGGTTTTGTTATTGTGCAGGCTGATGATTCTGGTCTGGCATCATATGTTGCTGGGCAAATTGACAGATCTCTGAGCTGGAAGGTACTTTAAAACTATATTTGTGCTTAAACTTAAAGATCCTCTAAATTCTTTTAGCTATAGTTCTGTATGGGCATCCTACACTTTTATATGAATAACCCTTGGCTTTCTCAATCCATGCTTCTGGAGCATAATTTCCATTCTGCTCTATAAATTCAGAAGTCCTATTTTCTTTTATTTAAAAAATTCAACCAATTATGGATTCATCGATAAATGAAACCAAACAATTGGTGAATGCTGTGAAAAGCTTGATATACTACACACATGGTAATGTTGTGAGTCTATGGTTTTTTATGATATCAAATTCTTCAGGAGGCAATTCAGTGTTTCACGTTGATGTTCTTCGCAACATACTCATTTTATTTTCTTCAATATAATTAACATAAACTCACTCAATCAATTACATGTTATATGGGAATCTGCGTCTCATATTATCCATACATTTCCCGTCACGACTCTTAGGTGTTTGCAATGTGTGTACGTTTAGCTGTTTGATTCATTTTATGATAATAAATATATTACCTCTTCCTAACATTTCTTTGCCATTTATATTTTCAGGATGTCAATTGTGAAGGGAATACTCACTGCGTGGTGTCCTGTAATTTATAGGGAAGGAGTTGAAGAAGCTTCTGCAGTGTCATAGCCATTCTAAATAATTTATGTAAAAGTTTGTAAACAATTTATGTATCTCTCTATTATTTTGGTGAATGTATTATTTGAATATAATGAAATTTGATATTGGAATATAATTAGTTTGTGTTGGATATGAATATAATTTATTGTTCAATATTGTGTATATGCACTCAAAGTAGATTCTGCAAAAAAAGAAAAAAAAACTACTGTAGCATAGCATCCTAGACGGAAATTCCGTCTAGGATGCTCAAATTCCGTCTAGGATAGTTTATTTTTTTTAAAAAATTTAGAAAAATTAAAAAAACATACTTCCGTCTAGGATGAGTATCCTAGACGGAAATTTCCGTCTAGAATACTCATCCTAGACGGAAAATTTTTCTGGCTAGGATAAAATATTCTAGACGGAATTTCCGTCTAGAATATTCCGTCTAAGATGTATTCTAGACGGTTTTAAATTCCGTCTAGAATGTATTCTAGACGGAATTTCCGTCTAGAATACTATATCCTAGACGGAAACTTCCTAGACGCGTATTCTAGACGGAATTCCATCTAGAATACACATCCTAGACGGAATTCTGAGTATCCTAGACGAAATTTTTCATCTGGGATACCTTATTTTTTACTTGTGTATTAGAGCTCAACTTTATATTAAATTTTAAATTAATAATTTAAATTATTAAGTGCCAAATATTACTTCATGCGAGAAAGTAAAGTAATGTATGGTCTATATATATATATATAGTCAATCAATCAAACGTATTAAAATTTGTAAAAAGTTTAGAGTGTTTATTATTAATTCCATAAATTTTTGAGGATTGTTTGTGTTATTTGTAGGTTTTTAGTGTGTTTATAGGTTGTAAATTTTCAAGGTGCTTTTACAAATTTTAAAATTTTAGCATAGTTTTGTATTTTTTAAAACTTACAAGATACTTTCTCCAAAGTCAAAAACTTTTAGTTTTTAGCCAGCATATGTTTTTCAAATTTTTCAGTGAATTGAAATAATTAAAATTTATAATTTTTAAGATGTTTTAATAAAATTTTAAATTTTTAGGTGTGTTTTTGTAATTTAAAAAACTTGGAGGATATTTTTTACAAAGTCAAAAAACTTTTAAGTGCTGGTTAACATATGTTTTTTAGATTTCTCTGTAAACTGAAATAATGTAATTATATCAAACGTATCCCTTTTATCCAATAACATGTTAAGTCACATTATAAATATGATAAATCATTTAATTACCAATTCAAAGAAGATATGATAATTAGAATAAATTAGTAGAACAATGTAATATTAAAAAAAATTAAAGGTAATATTAACAGTTGAAAAGATTTTCTCGAACTCGTACTTTTAAAGGGAGTATGATGATTTGATGAACCATACAATTTTAATTCACTCTTCAAGATCTTTGTTTAAGCATAATTTATGCCTAGAATATACTCTCAATTGAATGACTTTATTTCCTTCTATCTAATCCAATCTAATGGCATTATAAAAGTGTGTTGCCGTGTAAAAATATTTTTTTTCGAAAATACCCTCCAAGGCATGGTAAAGCACATGCATGCATACATAAAACACATACACAAATATATAAAACACATACTTATATACATAAACCATATATACCCCTTCAAATATTTCTCATAACCACTAATTGAATCTAATGTAATGAATACACCTCCAATTTGCATTCACTACCATTGAAAAATTAATTCAATAAAACTCCTTCTCTATTATTATATAATAATTCAATATAATAATACTATGCTTAATGACAATTCTATGCAATAACATACTCTGCTATGTGATAAATTCACATTCTTATCGATCGTAATTGCCAATTAAGTAGCATCAATTTAATAGTCATACCAACTACAATTAGACTCTAATTACTATTCATATCCCTGACCTCTCTAGAATCATTTCCTATTTAATATCTCATGATTATACAACTTAGTTCACATTCCCAATCAAACAATCAAGCTCTTACCTCTGAAAGTGTAATCTCTCACTTGCTCTCCCTCTCAATCTCTCTCATTCTCCATCCTTCTATCTGCCACCACCGGCCTCCATCACAAGTTGTTGCTAGCCTCCTGCGAACTCCATCGACAACCGCCTCCAACTCCTGACCTTCGCAACTAGCCACCGCCATTGTGGCCAAGAGAGGAAGTAAAAACGATAGGTGGGCCTATTTACTGTCATTTCTATCAATCTAGAAATTGGTTGGTGCAATTTCAAAGGTGGATCCAGTCTTTAAGATGAATTAGTAATGTTTGATTTTATGATGATTGATTTTATGATGAGCTTCAAGCTTATGTTACTTCATGTAATAGTGAGAAATTGTGCGATCTTCTTTTGTGTTTTGTTAGAAAGATCCAATTTTATGTATTAGAGTGACTGGACATGTGAAGGATTGTTGTGAGAGTGAGTAATATACTTATTCAGTTATGCGTGAATAATTATGTACTTCATGTCCCTTTGGTGACTAAAAATTACTATTCATTAACCAAATAACTTGGTTGGTGCTATGTTTCCATAGAGCTTCATGTGGCGAAGGAAATAATTACTCAAAAAGGGACATTTATCCTTATTCATTTTACCTTTTTTAAAATTTAATTCATTATTACACATTTAACTTTTAACTACAATAAAAATATTTAAATTATTTATAAATCCAATTAGTAAGTTCATAAATTATTTTAATTAAAATTATTATATTTAATTAAATAATTAAACATAACTTTTTAAGAAGCTAAGGTATACGAACTCTTTACTGTTTTGCCCTGTTTATTTCTAATGGAATATGGTAAATTGGGATCCATATGATTAATATGTATGTGTGTGTGTGTGTGTGTGTGTGTGTTTGTGTATTCAAGTGATTAATGTGTGTGTAGTAATGATATTATGAGATGATGAGCTCAAATCTTATAATGAACTAGATTAATCGGGTCATCAATTTATGATAGGCATCGTACATCTTGTTCAACATGTCATGAAATATATATGATAAAATTTTTATATAATTTAGTCTCTTCTAGAATATGAATCAAACTAATTTGATATCTTAATTTTTCAGGTAGTTTAACGACCGTCTCTTCTACACATAGCTAAAACAATGATTAAAATTTTCAAAATAATATTTTTTTTTCTTATTAGATCATGATGAGTGCAAATCACAATAGACAGTGTCGATCATCGTTTCGAGTAGCCTAGCTATTGGGTCAGTTCACTATAAGAATATGAGCTCACCATCTCATTTTATCATATTCCTACACACAAACCAGTGGCGGAGCTTGAAAAAATAATTTGGGGGGGGGGGGGGGGGCGAAGTTACAAAATAAACTCATAAATACTTAATTCATACAAAATAATCACCAATTCAATGTTATATAAACATCTAAAACTTTACACACCGAGTTTTCATCTTCTTAAAATAATCAATCACAGAATCAGTATCAATTTCTTGAACAATCTCTTTCTCGATATACATAACTAAATTATCTGCTAAGAATGCGTCTTCCATCTTGTTGTGGAGCCTTGTTTTTATAATTATTTATTAATATTAATAATCAATGTAGTAAAAATATTGGGGGGCAGGGGGGGAGCAAAATAACACTAATTTAAAATTATAAAAAATATATATATAATACATCAAAATTTTTTTGAAACGAACGGGGGGCGATCGCCTCCCCAAAGAACAACTAAGCTCCGGCCACTGACACAAACATATATGATTATAATACTTATATAAATAACTTATTGTGATTATGTGATACGCTTATTTTTGAGACATGAAAAAGATCCTTCCATCTGTTACTTGAAAAAAAATAGGGTAATCATTCAAAAAACAAAAACAAATGAAGCTTGATAATAGAAATCTAATGTTTACCAAGGTACATGTAGTACATTTATTAATATAATTAGAATTTAGTGCATTGTAAATATTCGAACATGTCTACGTCCAACAAACATAAGCTATACTAGTGTCTACAGAAGTGTGGACGTCGGTTAGTAGGCAAGTTCTATTTGCATGGGTTGAGGGCCCTAGAGACCCCACATCTCGAGGATGATGACAAAATCAAATGGAAACCTATCACAAAAGAAGGTCACTAATAGCAAAACGAAAATTGCCAAAGCATATATGATTTCGACCCTCTCCAAATTGTAAGACCTAATCAAAATCAAAACCCTACTAATATGAAAGTATAGGACTATATGTGAATTAACTATAAAATTATTTTTTAAGTTATCATCTCGTGTGCTACGATCGATCTTAAGACTATTCGTTACCCAAGCTTGGTCATCTTTCTTCATTATGCTATGTTTGGATGGAGGATAGAGAAGGGGAAGAGAAATTTGAATTTAACCTTGTTAATTTGGGAGTTTTATTGGGAGAGTAGAGGAGGGCAAGGTGGAGAAATTTTGCACTAATGGTGTGTTTGGGTGTTTTTGTTAGGAGGGTAGAGAGGGGGAGGGGAAGCGGAATGCAATATTAACCTTGTTTGGGAGTTTTGTTAGGAGGGTAGAGAGGAGGGAGCAAGGTGAACGGAAGGGAAAATAGAGCGGTTCTCCCC
>BQKN01000581.1:103824-124402 GCA_022839385.1 Asparagus kiusianus
CCCCCCCCCCCCCCCCGCGATTTGGGCGATAGAGGAGGGTAAGGGGAACGCTGAATCTTAGAATTACCATCATACCCTCCATCAAAATAAATAAAAGGGGTGTGATTTGGGCGGCAAAGGAGGGCTTTATGGTGTGTTGTGTTAATCCAATAGATCAACGAGGAAGCTATTACAACGATCAAGTCGGGGGGATTCTAATAAATTGCCCTAGATTTTGTTAAATCCTAATAGTTTATTACACTTTAACTTGTAATTTTATTTGTAATTACCATCTTATATTGTAATAAGAACTTCTAAATTTATCATCAGTTTGTGTATAATTAAGGATTCTTAATTTTCAATCCTAATTGTGTTATTTTCATATCCTCACATAGATAATGGATGAAGCATGAGTCAAATTTCAACATGCATGCCATTGTGCAATTGGATATGTTCTTTGTGTGATTGCTTAGTTCATACGACAAAGAGAAAATAAAAGGAGATTAAATAGTGAACCCCAAGAACCTAGCGAAGTAACTAATATGCTGCGAAAAATATTATCACAAAGGGTTGTATGTAGGGAAATGATTCGAATGATTCCACCAGTTTTTCATCAATTATGTGGAATATTAGAGAGAGATGGCGGGCTTAAACGAACTCAAAGAGTTACTATTGAGGAACAAGTTGCAAAATATTTGTATATGTTGGGACACAACGTAACTACTTGCGAGGTTAGTAAAATATTTCGATGATCTGGAGAGAGTGTGAGTCGTCATTTTCATAATGTTTTAAGAGCTATGATAGAGTTGGAAGAGATATTTTTAGTGTAACCCAATGGAGCACAGATTCCTCCAGAGATACTCAACAATCCAAAGTTTGATCCATATTTCAAGGAGATGATAAATTTCACAAATTCTTATCTTTGTATAGGTTGTTAAAATTAGAATTTAACTAATTACTCCATATATTGTCAGGATTATGTTGGAGCAATAGATGGAACACACATCCAAGTAAAGGTTTCTCCTACTGACGCTCCTAAATATCGTAGTAGGAAAGATCATCCGATACAAAATGTGTTGGCTGCTTGCACATTTGACTTAAAATTCACTTTTGTCTTACCTGGGTGGGAAGGTACTGTATCTGATTCTAGAATTTTAAAAAATACGGGTAGCAACTTGCTTGGAATCGCAACACTAACATGTGGAGTGCGGAACCTGAAGTGTGGGATCGACTAATTTAGGTAATGAAAAATAACTACACACAATCATTGTAATTGGCCATTCATTTGCTATTGAAGTACGCAGTTTTCTACTTGAGCTCAAGTGGCTCTACAAATTGGTTGGTAGAATGTTGAAGACACTTTTCTATGCCTTGGGAATTAAGTGGGTGATTCAGGCAGCTCTGATGCTATCGTTACTAAAAATAATTTTAAATACTTTGTTGCTCTTTATGGACTGCCAGGACTGGTAGCCAAAGTAGTTTCTTGATTGGAATAAACTAAATTAGCAAAATAATATGGTCTGGTGCTGAGTCTATTAGTGCATATTTCTCATGGGTTTTAGTTTAATTCCCTTATTGTGTATGATGATTAGAAAAGTAATTTATCTATTAAGAAATTCTTCAGCAATAGTCCTATCCATTTCCTTATTGTGTAATATTCTCACCTCTATTCGTATTGTCAATTAATATCAATTGGATCTTTATGTAAGACAATTTTATTGTTTGTTTTTCTATTACACGAACATCGGTGCTTTTTCAATGTCATTTGCAGGCTCATTCAGAAGCTGCTGAATGGAGGACCAAGCATATTCAAAATTACGATAAACTACTTACACTTTTTGTAGCTGATAGATCAACAGGAGAGCATGCCAAAACTGCGGCTGAGATACGAGAGAGAAGGCGGGCTTATAATGATACTAACAAGGTTGATGTTGATATTACAATTGATGGCATTAATAAAATGGTTTCTAGAGAGGAAATCATCTTGGAGAGTATTGATGGTAACTAAGAAGAATTGACAAAGAAGACTTTCGTGGGGCTACAATGGAGACTAGGTCAACAGCAAATTCACTGAAGAAGAGCAGAAAGTCAAAGGAGGATGCTAGTGCTAAAAAAAATTTTAAGGCATAGAAAAAGTGGCTGAAGCAATGCTTGCAAGTGCTGAGATATTCAACAAGACTCGGGAAAAGACTATAATTAAAGCGGATGATCTTTGGAGTCTTTTGGTTGAGATTAGGGTCGACAACAAACACATTGATGATGCATATATATTCTTACCTAATTATCCAGAGAATCTAATGGGAGTACTTGGATGTCCAAGGGAGAGGCAGAGAAGCAAACACTCGTGAGGATGATGCATAGGGCATCTATGCCACCCCCGCCTCATTATTAGCTTCCTACCTACTCATTTTTAATATTTTGGTTTTCTACTTTTGATAGATGCTTTTGGGTATTTGGTGGAAATTATGACTTCTTGTCATTTTTTTGTTATTATATGGAAATTACAAACTTGTTACCGAATTATGGATGCTTATGACAAACTTGGAATATGGCTATTGTAATTTCTTGTCACTTTTTGGTTATTGTATGGTGATTACAAACTTGTTGCCGATTTATGGATGCCTATGGCAAACTTGGAACATTGGTCAATGACTTTTGTTAAATACATGTGATAAAATTGGTTGGAGAATTGCTGTTCATGTTTTGATAAGATGCATCGTGTATTTTGTCAAATTGAGTTGTGTGTAAAGATTTGATAAGATTATGTGTTATTAGTATAAGGTCATTTGTGTAAATTTACATATATTTTGTTCCCTTCCCTTCCCCTCCCTCCGTTATTACTCCCAAACAAGTTATATTAATTTCACCTTCATTCCCCTTACTCAACTCCCAAACAACATATTACAATTCCGTTGCATTCCCTTCCCTTCCCCTCCCCTTGTTTATCTCCCCTTCCCTTCCCTTGTGAACTCCCAAACACACTGTAAAATCTTACACCCCAAATTGAGATGTAAAGGAGGAGAGGGGAAAGGAAGGGAAGGAAAAATTTACCCTTCATTCCCTTCCCTTAGGGCGTGTTTGGATTTCAATGGGGTTAAGGGAAGTTAAGGGAAGCTAGGTGAGAGAAGAGAAGGGAAGGGAAGGGAGTTCTCTTCCCCTTGGTTACACCCTAATTTGGGGGTAACAAATTTTATACTATTAAGGGGTAAACTAAGGGAAACTAGGGTGAATAACTTTACCTCGTAAGTGTTCCCAAACAAGATGAATGGTTCCCCTAACTTCCATTCTCCCTTATTCCCCTCAATCCAAACAAGCTCTTAGTGAGCTCCCAAACGGAGCATAAAGTTTTGGACGCACGAGCGGTGCAAAGCATGGCGTGAAGACAGTACAATTTTGATCTGATTTGGATTATAAGACAAATGCTTGAGAGCAATACTTTGGTCGGCTATGGATCTTTACATGGAGAATGAAAAGCGACTTACTGATGCTATGGAAGCATTAATTGTAAGCTCAGAAAAGAAAATCAAAGGCAAAGAGCTTCATAAAGCCCTTAGTATCAAGTTTCTTCATAAAGCAACAGAGGAGACCACTGTTATAATTTAAAACTGAGGGGGGGGGGGGGGCTTCAAAGGTATCCAGCTTTTTCTTAACATCAAGTTTGTGGTAGAAACTGCTATCGATCGAGAGAATAGCAACGGGGGCTTTGATTTTCCGACGATTGCGAGGGGCAGAGGATCTGGAGGAGGAGGACGACAAATACTCCTCGAACTTTAGTTGGTCGAATTCGTACGCCATTCGACGGGAAGGGTTCGCCCACTCAGCATCTGATCTATTTTAAGTCTCACTTGGTCATGATCTCTGGCAATGAGGCATTGATGGTCCGGTCATTCGTCGGCACCCTTCACGGTCCCGCCTTCGATTGGTACCGCCGTCTCAAGCCTGGAAGCATCAATAACTGGGATGATCTGAAGAACCTGTTCCTCACTCACTTCTTTGATGATGATGCCGATGTGTCAATCAGAACACTCTTCGATAAGAAACAGGAAGACGACGAGAAGGTCGACGACTTCGTCAAGCGCTTCCGGAATAAGGCGATGAACTGTCGAACCGACTGGCCCGTGCACTCACCGGCCACCTCCAAGTGGCCCGTGCACTCGACAACGTGTGTTAGGTGCTGACTTATCCCTAATTAGGCTTCGGGATAAAAGTCTCCAAACTCGAATTCTGGTGTCTTCTTCACTCGGTAAAAGACTAAACCGGCAACGCGTGTTAGGTGTTGACTTATCCCTACTTAGGCTTCAGGATAAAGCTCACTGTACGTGTAAGGCACGGATTATGGTGTTATTAATAACCACCTGCCATAATGTTGAATATGTGAGCTTTTATCCTTTTTACGGTCAAGGACTAACCGAAAACACATGTTAGGCGCTGACTTATCCCTACTTAGGCTTCAGGATAAAATTTCCTCAGATTTAGATTCTAGTGTCTTCTTCACTCGGTGAAAGACTAAACCGACAACGTGTGTTAGGTATTGACTTATCATTACTTAGGATTCGAGATAAAATTCTCCATACGTGTGAAGCATGGATTTTAGAGTTGAAAGATGGTGTCTTCTCTTGGGGCAAAGACAAACCAGATGCTGGAGAGGAAGAATTTTATATTCTATTTCTATGTTTTCTTTTGGGGTAAAGACAAACCCAATACGGGAGAGGAAAAATTTTATATTCTATCTCCCAAAGCTGAAGAGGAAGAATTTTATATTCTATCTCCAGTTACCAAAGAAAACTCAATGTGGGATCTCCACTTTCAGAATCCGGGAAGGTGAAACTAAGAGTGAGATCTCCACTCTGAGCATCGAAAAGATTCGGATGATCCTAACTATCGGAAGGTTTGATTACCGAACTAAAGGTGGGTTTCTCGTTTATCGAGAATGAATTGTGGTTATGGCACTAACTGTAGGAAGGTTTGACCAAGTGGGATGTTTGAGACGACTTTAATTGTAGGAATGTTTGATCGCTCGATTTGAAAGTGAACCTCTCGTTCACGGAAGGAATCGAGAGAAGATTTTAGTTGTGATCCCAACTGTAGAAAGGTTTGATCAGGTGGGAGGTTTGAAACGATTCTAACTGTAGGAAGGTTTGATCGCTCGATTTGAAAATAGATGACTCGGATAATGACGTTCATCGTCTTCTCTCTATCTCAAGCTATGTGTGGACACCTATGGGCATTTTTAGATACCTACATATTCAAATCTCATCATGGTAAAAATTTTACTTCTTCGTGTGGATCACTCTAGAGTCCTCTTGATTATATTTGCTTCGTCGTTTCACACATTTTGACGTTTCATGTGCGTTCCTTCACTTCTTTTTATAGCATCGGATGATCCTCTTTGACTTGGATAATCCTTTCTGACTCGGATAATAGCGTTCATCACCTTCTCTCTGTTTTGAACTACGTGCGAGAACCTATAAGCAAATTTTGACGCCTACAACTGCAAATTGACGATCTCTTTAAAACAAAGAGCAGAAGTCATCCCTACATTTTAAGATCAAAATACAGATATCATCTCTGCATTATCAGCTACAAACGCAGCTCAAATCTAGCTGCAAATACAGCTCAAACTTGGCCGCAAACGCATCTCATATTTAGCTCCAAACGCTGCAAACATAGCTCAGATCCAGCTGTCAACGCAGCTTATGTTGAGTCAAAAATACATATTCCGAATGCTGCAAACGCAGCTCAGATTCAGTTGCCAACGCAGCTTCCAAACTGTTACCAACGCAATTTCCAAAAGCCGCCAACACAGCTTCTAGACGTTGCGTCTGAGCTTCCAGACGCTACTTTGAGCTTTCAAACCGTTACAAACGCAGCTTCTAGACACTACTTTCGAGCTTCCAGACGTTGTGTTTGAGCTTCCAAATGCTGTGTTTGAACGCAGAATTCATGCCATAACACAATTCTTGTGTTTGACTAGTTCAAACATGAGCTGGACGGTTTTAAAACTATGTTTCGCGATCTGAGGGGATCACAACTCCACTCAGGAGTAATTTAAGGGGAAATTACATCTCATAAGCCCCACAAAGGAGCGATTTTAGGGGCGGTTACACCCCTAATCGCCTATAAATAGCTGAAAGATCAGCTTAGTTTGGATCTGGGGATCTTTGAGCATTTTCGGATCTAGAGATCAGCAAAGGGCTTCTTCAATCATCCGATCTTGGAGCATTTGGCTGACAAATTTGGAGCATCCTTCGGAGCTACACTATCAACTCTTCCACAAAGTTATAACTCTCTCAGAGTTCCTTAACTCGTTAAGAGTTTTAAACTTTGTTGGCCTTCTTGTTTTGATGATGTTTAACAAACAATTTACTTCTAATGTTGTTTGTCTAGTATTTGTGTTTTCGTATTTATTCTAGGCAAACAACGTAGTTGGAGGATGGATGGAATTGCGCTTAAACGAACATATCCAATGGAGGTTGGTGGAATAGTGGTTGAAGCTTATGCATTTTAAAGTTCAAGATCCAAGTTTAGCTTCATCCGCAAATATATCAAGTCAAGCCTATTGAAGATCAAGATCAAGCTTTGGTATATCTAGTTTAGATTTTATATTATGTGTGTTAGTACTTTAAGCTCAATCATATACACACATACACGTTTTGGTTTTTGTATATATATAGTTATATATATACATATATGTTTTGGTTTGATAGTTTTTAAGTTTTACTATGAAAAAATTGAATATAATTAGAAAACATATTTTTGTTTCATACTTATATGCATATATATGATTTCATCAATATCAATTTTAGTTAGTTCAACGAAATCATGTTTTAGTCTATTATATGTGTATTTTGGTAAAATACTACATTCATTGTTTATAGACTTCATAACAATAGTTTACATCTTTCTTCAAGTCTATAAAATCATTTTGTAAAGTTTCAAAAGTTGGTTTAGGTCAAAACATCAAACTCATATGTTTACATTTTCGTGTTTTGGACTATTTTGTAAAATGATGATATCTTTCATTTGGGAAGTCCTTTTTCGAAACCAGTCGTTGTAGCATGTTTATTATCATGTCTACAATCATTCCCCAAAGTTTTATATTTTTTGGAATTTGTTTGATATTTTTAAACAGGGTTTTAAAATCAGAAAATCAGTTTTGGAATGTATCAGTTATCGGTCGACCGACCCTGTGTTCATTCCTCTCTGGGCAGCAGAGAGTTTGTCGGTCGACCGGCACGGTCGACCGAAAATTCCATCGGTCGACCGCACCGGTCGACCGATGTTGTTTCTGCTCGATTCCCAGTCTGGGATCTGCATTTCGGTCGACCGGTGAAGTTTTCGGTCGACCGCCGCTCAGTCTGACTGTTTCCAACGGCTAGTTTTGTTACCGTTGGCTGGGGTTTCTGGTCATTTTGTTTTGGGGTTTTAACTGAGTTTTTGAGTGGGTATAAATACCCCATTGCTGATCTCTTTTGAGGTTAATCAAGAAGTTTTTAAACAAGGTTTTAAACAAGGGTTTAAACTCGTTTAGTTTGGTTTAAGTTTGTTTTGGGTTTGCTGTTACAAAGAGGAGTTTTTTATCAGCTATTGAAGAGTTCATCTTCAACACTTCATCATCCTCTCTTTGTATTTATAGAGAAGTTTCCTTAACTCTATTTCCTAACATTTCTACTATTGTATTTCATATCAATCTTATTGCTAGCTCTTATTGAGTTAAGTTTTTATTTATATCTCATTGTTACACACACCCACTTGAGCTTTTAGTATTTACATACATAGTATAATTGGGTGGTGAGAGTTTGTAACTTTGAGTTGTGCTTAATTGTGTTCTCATCTATTGTAGAGAACAATTTATATTTGTTACATTGTGAGTGTTGTAAGGTTTTCGGTGAGCTAGAAAACCGAGTGTGTTGTGAAGTTTTTGGTAAACTAGAAAACCGAGTGTGAGGAGTGACGTTGATCGGTGAGCGTTGAAAACCGATACTGTGAGGTGTAAACGTTGTTCGGGTGAGCGTAGAAAACCCGGTTGTGATAGTGGATTTCTCCCCGGGAGTAGGGAGTGGAGACGTAGGACGGAAGGTCCGAACTCCGTGATCATATTGTGTGTTTGAGTGTGCTTTGACGTTTATTTATACT
The DNA here is from genome assembly GCA_022839385.1 of Asparagus kiusianus. Classification (NCBI taxonomy): domain Eukaryota; kingdom Viridiplantae; phylum Streptophyta; class Magnoliopsida; order Asparagales; family Asparagaceae; genus Asparagus; species Asparagus kiusianus. The sequence continues at coordinate 111,940 of BQKN01000581.1, forward strand.
TATGTTTATATCTCTTGTCGCCATTGTCATTAGCTCATTACTTATATGATCCGCTATCTAGTTCATATTGTTTACCCCTTGTGTTAGTTTATATATCCTTGCATATATATATTTTTCACCATATAGGATATATCTCATTGTTCATATTGCTTATCCTAGCTCATATATCTTGTTGCATTTCATACTTGCTAGGATAACTTGTTAATAGTTTTTAATTGGCATTTAAATCGGATTAGATTAGCATAAGACCCTAATCACCCCCCCCTCTAGGGTCTAACAAACTTATCACGCAAGTTATCCTCGACATCAATCAAGGGGATTCAACCGTGTTCCACGAGTTTAAACATCGGATCATCAATGAAAAGCAAACTCGACACGAGTATCGAGGGAGGCATCTCATCGACACCAAGAAGAACCTAGTTTTAAACAAAGGGAAGAATCTTCGTCGATCCATTCTCTCTTTTATAATTCGGGAATCCGATATAAGAAGTGTAATTCCTTTTTCTAAGTTTGTTAGAGAGAAATTGTATTGAGAGAATTATAATTAATTCTTTTCCTAAGCCTGTCAGAGAGAATAATACAAATCTAAGTCTCAATTGTCTTTTTTGAATTTTCCCACCAAACATTAACGTTATTAAATTCTTGACCAACACTTCTAATAGCATTACCACAAAATAGGAATATGAGTACTGGATCTCCAAACTTCAAGTAATGCATTTTGTGAATTGGATGGATTATGTGACGAGGAAGCATGTTTTTCGATAAAGATATGATAGAATTCTTGCATGGGATTAATTTTACGGCATATTAGAACATTAACCCGTTACCTTATTAGACTAGCAACTAGAAATATTACTGAAAATTCTTGTGTAATATTATAGCTCATTATGTCATATTATATAGTCATAATTATTCTTTCATCTTCAAATTAAATAAACATAGATTGATTTTGTGAATATAGAATTTACATTATATAACAAGTTATTACCTTATGTTAATGGTGTTTGCCTCTATACCAAATAATATATCTCGACCTATGTCAACGTGCATCTTAACTATCTTTTTCTTACAATTTAGATGTACATTGAACATTATTAAAACATCGACATCCTCATGGACACGTACAAACAAGCCTTATGTATATTGCATCTGTGCCAATATCAAAACTGATGAATGGGTAAGTTCTCTAGTTCCTTTTATGATTGCTGCTTCTGTATATCTTGCTTCTGTGTGTTAATACTTGCTAGTAATCAGATTAACTGGAAAAATATCCTTAGTTTCAACTAGTCGTCCAATCTCAGCCAGGTAAATATATTGAAATCAAACTAAAACTACACAAGATTCTGCTTGAATTTAATTGGTTACTAATTGGTGGCTCTTTATGTATGTTTTTCCTCAGGGAACTCTTCAGAAATAAGGTTTTCGAATCCATATGATAAGGGTGTCATTAGCAACATCAAAGACTTCATAAACCCTATGGATTATAGCCTTCATGTAATCAATATGCTGTCTTGAAGCTGAGATCCTTGAGCATGTTATAATGATCGGATATACATTATTCTCATCATTATTTTTTAAGTGATCATTGCTAAACATTCATTATGAGTTCACACAGTGGTTTTATTTAGAGTTATGCGACAGAATGGAAAGAGAGAAATATTATCCTGATATTGTAATGTTTAATGTTTTGATTTCGGGTCTTTGCAAGCAAAGGAGAGTTAGAGAGGGGATCGAGCTCTTAAAGGTAATAAAGCTTAAAGGATGTTATCCGAACTCTGGAAGTTATCAAGAACTTGTTTATGGTTTGGTTGAATCGAAAATCTTTGTAGATGCTAAAGATTTCATGTTTATGATGGTCTCTGAAGGCTTTTGCCCTAGTTTTTTGTCGTATAAATTGGCAATTGAGGGTTTTTACAGTGAGAAGTTTACCAAAAACCCCCTGCAAGTTTACAGAAAATCCCCTAAAAATCTGCAAAAAACTCTCTGAAAGTTTACAGAAAACTCCCTTACAAGTTTGCAGAAAACCCCCTAAAGTTTGCAGAACCCCCCTGAAAGTTTGCAAGTAGATCCTTGGAACTTACATTTATATAAAAACATCATAACTAAATGGGTTATTGGGTCACCCATGAACCACCCATTTAGTAAATAGGCGGATGAGAAGTGACTCATTTAACAAATGCTAAATGGGTTATAAATGGTCAAATGGCTATAAATGTGCCCACCCATTTATGACCCAACCAAAACCACCCATTTGACAACCTTACTAAATGGGACTTCATAAGTCAACTTCATTGGGCTTGGACACAAAGTAATTCTACTTTGCACCTCAGCCACTAAATTACTAAAGGTCTCATTGATGTTCATTGGAATCAAGTGACTGTTTCCTTTAGAAGTCCATTACTGCACAATACAACTCTTCATCCATTAATGAAGTTCATAAAAGACAAAATAAGTGGAACACAAGTTTAATATAAATTTTCTTATTGTATATGATGTAATTCAACATCGACATTAAATATGTAATTCTCTATGTTTCTGCATAATATAATTCAATATCCATCCCTAATTATTTGAAGACAAATATTTTTTTATTTTCTATAAAAATGAAAAATAAATGGTTTTTATTTTTGTGTCAAATAAAGAAAATAACAACTTTTAACTTTTCGTAGCACTTTTTAAGAAAGTATAGCATTTTTCTGACGTTCACTATACATGATATATTCAATAAAATCAAAGTTTTTTCATGAGAAAATAGTCTTCTCAACAAAAGAAATGTTTTCTCATGTAAAAAATGAGTCTTTTCCAACAAATCAAGATATGAAGATGAGATCTCAATCACTTTATGGTTACCTTCAAATGTCTTCTTTTACTACAAGAAACGAACATAGGAGATCTCAACCACCGATCTGATGTAGAACTAATGTTTTCTATGAGGAGAAATATTAACGGAGGAGAGAGATTCCTCAAGAAGAGATGAGAAATTAATATGAGAGAGAGAGAAAGAGAGAGAAATCGAAGATGGGTACCAAATTAGGGTTTGATGGAGTGGGAGAGCCATCATCGTTCATTAATGTGATGTCCTGTTAGCGGTCTTCAGAAGAAGAGAAAAACAGCAGTGTGGGGTTATTCTTTTTTTTTATAGGAAAATACCATATAAAGATGAGAGATGTTATGGATATTGGGTTTAAGGGCCTATTTGTTTTCCCCAAAAAACAGAGAAATTAAAGAAATGAAAACAAAAGTTGGTGCCAGCTCAGATTTTGTTTTCAACAATTTTCCATTTTAGCTGTTTGGTTCGCCCACCAGTTTTGAGAAATATGGCTTTGAAAAGGGGGACCACGTCAGCTTTTGAAGAAATGTGTTTTCAGCTCATTTTGGGCTGAAAACGGGTGGAAAAGTCCCGTCGGCGATTATTAAAATGCCGGGCGTCCGAATCGACGCAACTCAGTAACGAGGCGTTTTCCCCCATTTCCTCCTTTTTGGTCATCTCACCGCCTTTGACCGCTCGTCTACCCCCTCTTTTCGCCATGGTTCTGCTTCCTCGTGATGAAATTAGTTCTCTTCTTCTCCTTGCTTTCGCCATGGTTCTGCTTCCTTGGCTCTGAAGATGGCCATTCCTTAGCTTCATCCACCGTTGTCTTGGGTTGTTTGCTGGGCTATTGCTCTAGATCCAGCAGTGGGGATAGTTTGCTCTTGTTTTTCTTCTGTGTAGGGACATCTAGCAGAAGGGGACAGTTCCTCTTTCAGGTGAACATTGATTATTGAATGTTGTTGGGATCTCGCGCACACAAAGAACGCCGAGGTTTGATCTCCCTTTCTCCTTCGTTTTCTTTGTAGCAAAAGTTGATGGGATGAATGATTTCTTACATGCTGATGAAAAATCTTTAGCTAATGCTGTTCGAGACTCTGTAAATATTTTTCTAAAAACAAATTTAGGGTTTCGACGCTGGTAGATGGTTTAGATCTTGACAACGGCGGTCCAAAATAAGTTGCATGTCTCTGATTTTTAGTTCTAAGATTAATTTTATAAAATTTAACAAACTTAAATCTGTAGGGGTGGCAATTACGATAGAAATGCTGCAATTTCTGTAATTTTGGGGCTCTAATTCTGGAGCAGATCTTTATTTGGTTGCATCTGCCTAAAATGTGTGCTGCATTATGTGGGTTGAAACTTGTATATTGAAATGAGCGCATAGTTGTCACAAAAAATGTGCTGCAGTAAGTTCAATCTTGTATATTAGGCCAACGCTTTGACTGTAATGTTCCTACATACTACTTATCACCCACCTTGTATTGACCATGTGCATGATACCCTGTATGTGTGCATTTTGGACACCCCTTATCAGCTCACAAATTTTGTAAAAAAGATGTTCTTGAATTACTTCATGGGCAAGTGCCTTGTTTAAACTCAGTTATGCCGAACAGTAATGTTGAGCAAACAAGACTTTATGAGCTATTCCAAAGTCATTAGCATTTACGAAGATACCAATTGCGCGTACGGAAAAAGATAATGTGTAAATAAGATAGACTGGGCATTATCAAGTCTGTGGCACTAGCAGATGCATATATCGTAGATTTCTTTTACATTTATGCAATGGGGTTTTTAATATGAAATTCTAATATCTAAGCAATAATGTATAGATGGATGGTGATTGTGGTGATGAAGAGAGCGTAATACGAATGTGTGCCGGTGCTGCATTTTCGGTCATGGTTCTAGTAGTTACATTTTTGATGCGAATCAAGTCTCGTCGTAGATCACGTCGGCCTGGACGAAGTGTGGAAAGATTAAGGCATGAAAAAACTAGGACAGAGTTGATGAGTCGGATTTATCATGGTTATAGTGATAGTTGTCAAAACTTCGTCCGAATGCGTACTGGTGCTTTCATCAAACTAGCAAATATAATGAGGACTAGTCATCTCCTAGAGGACTCTAGATTTATAACTGTGGAGGAGCAGCTTGCTATATCGTTGAACATACTTGGTCATAAATCAAAAAACCGATCGATGCGAACACAATTCCTGCGATCAGGAGAGACAATTAGTAGATACTTCAACAGAGTATTGCGGGCAATATCGTGCATACAAGGCCGATATATGAAGCAAGCTCCAAATGAAGTGCCTCCCGAGATCGAAAATAATCCCTCATTCTATCCTTTTTTCAAGGTATAAGAACCACTCTTCCTACTGTCACGATTTAATAGTGAGTCATTGATCAACCGTTTCATTAACATATCAACTTGCATTCTATAGGATTGCATAGGCATGATAGATAGGACTCATGTGGATGCAATGTTACCCGCCTCTCTTGTTGCCCATTTCAGAGGATGCAAAGGTGTCACCCAAAATGTTCTTGCGGCTTGCACACCGAACAAAATGTTCACCTACGTGCTAGCTGGGTGGGAGGGCTCCGCTAACGATTATAGAATCCTGCAGGATGCTTTATCTAGACCGAGACCTTATGGCTTACGGGTGTACAGTGGTAACAATCTCAACAACTCACAAATAATTGCACGTTAGTTCTCTCCACTATGTACTAAGACATTTGTTCTTAAAATACATTCCATTATGTAGGTAAATACTATTTGTGTGATGCGGGATACACCACTCAGCCGGGATTTATATCCCCGTATCGCGGTGTCCGGTATCATCTCAAGGAATTTTCTGGGAGAACACCTCAAAATAGGAGAGAGTTATTCAATCTTAGACATTCATCTTTGAGGTCAAGGATTGAAGCTACATTTGGGATTTTGAAGAATCGATTCAAGATTCTCACTGCAAAACCCCACTACCCCTTCAAGGCCCAAGTCGACATTGTGTTAGCATGCACGGTCCTGCATAACTACATTGCAACAGAGGACCCAGACGATGACTTGTTTAATGAGAATATCGACACTTGCGAGGACGATACAGCAGAGGCAATCAATGAAGATATCAACGTCATGGATTATTCTCAGACCCAGTCTGTTAGAGAACAAGTTGCCTCCAAGGATGAGTGGAGATCGCGCAGAGATGATATCGCCACAGAAATGTGGCTTGACTATTGTCTTAAGTACCGACATGGTGACACGACTGGGTCTGCCGTGTGATTTGCTACAATTCCCGCATAGCTTGATGTGTGTTTACTATGGATGTGTTTAACAAAAATGTAATTCGCCCCATGTGTGGCTTGCTACATTAATGAGTGTTTGGTTATAGCATGTACTACATAACTACTTTATGTCATGTACTACATTAATGTGTGATTTGCTACAATTCTCCTCAGTTGCTCTTCATTTGTTTCATACCATTTACTACTTTACTACATTATGCAATGTCCTACATCAATATATATGTTCAGTTCTATTCTAATGACATCATATTTGGACAGTACAATATTCGTATTGATTTTGGACTAACATTTGAATTGTTGGGCTATAGGCAATGGCTGGTAATACAAACAATGATGGGAATGACCTTGCCAATGTGAGAAGCACCTCCCACCCCGCCACATCTAGGGGCCAACCCACTTCTCCCGTGCTTCCGTCAGGCAGTGGATTCAATCACCCCTTCAACCCAATATTCCAACCATCCTCCCCCTTCGTGCAACCACCCACTGTATTTCCAAATGTTTCGCACACCGATGGTAACTTTTTCCCTATGCCTCACCCAATTTCATCTTACATGCACATGCTTAGTAACACCCCATCCATGCCACAACCTTTTCAAGCCTCCAATTCTACCGGTTACTTTCATTCTCCGACTAGTATTACCGGGACTACTTCTGATTCAGGTAGCAATAAGCGTTTGGCAAGAGATGAAGTTGTAGCCACTTCTGCTTGTTCGCCAAAAAAACACAAGGCTTTGGCCCACAAGAAAAGAAAAATACCCCGGGGTGAAGCAGCATCTTATGCGTCCTCAACCAGATGGTGGACCCCTGCACACGATGATGTTCTCATTCCCTTTTTGGCTAATTTAGCTAGGTCTGGTCTAAAACCGGACAAAAACTTTAAACAACATGCCTTCGCGATGGCCGCCGTTGAAGTCAACAAGCAATTTGGTACATCATTTGCTACCAAGAGTGTTGTGAACCATTTGAAAACCCTTCGATCTTGGTATCAAGACATGCTCGCCGCGCGTAATATCAGTGGCGCAGGTTGGGATGATGCAACGCAGACTATCATATTGGATCCTGATAGCTTTGATACATAGAATGAGGTAAATGCAGGACGACCAATCGCGTAATATTTGCTTCGAGCTTTTTAATTTAGACAAATAACTACACAAATATTTGCTTGCATGCAGGATAAAAATAAGAGTAGGCTTAAAGACTACATAAATAAGCCGCTGAGACATTATGAGAACCTATCCGTCATATGTGGGGATGACCAAGCGAGGGGGAACTTTGCCAAGACCTCAATGGAGACATTTGGGGGCCAGGATGCAATCAATCTGGGAGATGATGACGAGGATCATCACGGTAGCATGCCTATCCCTCCACATTCTCCTACCCAAAGCAGGTTTGTGGATGAGGATAAGCAATCTCAGACCAACAATGAAAAAATCTCCACCAAGGGCTATAGTGCAAAATCCCCTTCGTTGAAAGGTCGCACGAAGAAGGCAGACCATGGTCGTGACGTGATGCAGCAAATGGTGGATGAAGTTAAACACTTTTCCACTTCTCTCAATCTTGTTAATCAGCACTGGACCGAGAAATTGTCAGCCACCATATTTAGGCACAAAGAAACTTACCCTATAGAAGTCTTAGAGCTTTTTTATGATGCCACATTTGAAAATGAAACCAAAGCGAGGCACTTTATAGGGAAGAGTGACTTTGGCCAAAGAGCTATACTGGACAATTTCATGCATATGCAAGGAGGGGGCTCCAAATGAGTGGGGGTTAAGGTGGGATTTTACACTTGTGCTTTTACACTTGTCATGCTAATAGTCTTTATGGGTTACTGATTTTTTTTGGGTGCAGGATCAATCTGGATATGGCTATTACGTTGTAAATTATGGTCGGTAGGAAAAACATGAGGCTAGGCTATTATGATGTTAAGACTTGGATTTCTGGTATGTGTGTATTTGTTTTAGAGAGCATGTGACTCCAGCTCCGCAGATACATGCTGGGGGCTCTTGAACTGAATTCACGCTATGCTGCACTAGGCTTTATCCACTACTTAATGCACGTTAGTTATTTGTGCACATAGCCTCTGCCGTTGTGGCATTTAGTTATGGTTTTCGGATAATATTTGTTAACTGATGCGTGGGCCTTGTTTCTGATATTCTTCCCCAGCAAACGTTGCATACATGCATTTGGCGTGGCAGCCCCCTTTTTTTTATTTACTACGCTATGAAAATACTAGTAATAACGGGTATGCAGCCAACATTGTCATGCGTATGTTTGCTGAGGGTGGATATGTGATGAAATAGGTTGATTTTAATCTTTGTACGACAATGTTGTGGCATTTAATCTTTGTAGGCTTTTGCTTTTTCATGTCTTCCTACTGTCCACTTCCTATGGGCTTACCAACTGCTGTTTTCGAGGCCAGGTTAGTTAGCCTGTTTCCTTGTGATATTATTATGTGTTTTTTAGCCTGGGTGCTCTCCAGCTGGTTATTAATAGCTTTGTTATTATATGGGCTGTTACTGGTGTGTAGTGCTCCAGTTATCTTTTCGATTTGTTTTTACTGCTGCACATTTGTGGGTTAGGACATCCCTTATTAAGACATTAGAGGGTTACTTGCTTAAATACAACTTCATGCTGATTTCTTGTGCCCATCTATTATCTTGAATGTTTGGACATCGTTTACCAAAAAATGATCTTCATGTTCTGCTTTTGTCAGCACGCATTAGCTGCTTCTTTCTCCTTGTCTGAATGTTCTTGCCTTATAGCTTAAACAGTTATATTAGCCTTGGACACCTCTGTTTTTGACTAAAATTATCCCACTTTTAGTAACTTAAATAGTGAGCAACCCAGCTTTTATTGAAATTAAACACTTTAAGTTCAAGTACTGCGGTTTTGTCTCGTTGACTGAAAATGTTTTGACATTACTGTTCTTCTAGTATCTTCGTTCATGAATTTGCTTGCTATGTCTTAGCGTTGGAACGTTTTTTTGCGAGGCCATTTTTTGATTTTTCCCAGGCCCATAAGTGCAGTGATGAACGTCGCGTTTTCTGATATTCTAAACCAGCTAATGTTGCATGCAATGCTATGGCGAGGCAGACCACAGTGTGGAATACAACCAACATTGTCATGCTATCGTTAGCTCGGCGAGAATAAGTGATGAAGTTGACGTATACCTGAGCACAGATCATTGACCTTCTCCGCTGATTCTTATTAGCAGGAAAGTTCATGTACTTGTTATTTTAGGTATTGGAATATATTTGTTTCCCCAACAACGCAATTGTCAACTTGCAATCCATCTTACATCCACAACGTGTGCACTACATTTTCATTATATCTTCAAGGTGCAGATTACAATGTTTACAAGAACAAGGAAAACACTAAATATCCCTAAAACTGAAATACACTTTTTCAGGTAGTCAATTTGTTGAATTGCATGCTTCAATTCTCTTCGCAAATGCTTTGTTTCCATGTCTTGGATTTCAAATGCGGATTGAGAAGAGGTTTCTTCTTTCCTGTTTTCAGATTTCTTTGTTTCTTTCTCCTCTTCGGCCCATCGAAAGAATTTGCATGCTCGATTCGGGTATTTTGCACAACCCCAAAAATATTTGCCCTTGTTTGAGCCTACTTTACAAAGCTTCAATGGTGTTGCTATATTGCATAGGCATTTTATCTCAGGGGATTTGTTCATACCTCTTTGGACCATAGCCATAGTTAAGCTCTGAATGATTAAGCTCTGATGAAATCTACAGCCCTTATGTGATTTTTTTTCCTTGGAAGGGAGAGGCAAAATGCGCAGACTCAAGTTTTGTGAAGCTACTGGCTTTGTGGCATCAAGGACGAACTCAGCCACCAGTATCTAAGGAGGCCATTGTGACCGTTACCAGCCCCTTTTTTTGGTTTCATATGCTGAAAATGTGACCGTTGGATTTTTAGCCGTTGAGCTCTTTTCCGCTAATGGCTTTGGGCCGGTAAACTCACCCTTGTTTTATCTTCTTTTGCTTCACAGGTGGGGGTATTTTTGCATTCCAAACACTGGAAATGGAAATGTATACGGGGTTATGATTTCTTGTTTCCAAGCTGCTGAAACAAACATGTGAAAACAAAGAAATGCATTTCAAGTGGTTGATTTCAATGTGTAACAAACAAAATAAAGGAAAACTGGGAAAACCCCTGGAAATGTATTGAAAACATTTCATTTCTATATTTTTGTTTTCCATTTTTTTTCAGAAAAGTACCAAACAGGCCCTAAAACTAAAAGAGAAAACCCCCTGCGAGAATTGAGGGCCCAATAGAGCCAGCGCGTGGGCCCATCCCGAACTTGTGCTCTTACGAAATGACAAGCCTTCAGCATAATACTGTGGTGACGTGGCCTTTAAAACCAGAACCAACGCGTTCCTCCGTCCCCCATCACCGATCCCAGCGATCCCTCGATGGCGAGCTCAGGATCCGACAAACCCTTGAAAAAGATCGCCGACGCCTTCGAAGGCCTCGCGGCGACCTCGAAGACGTCGGCCGTGGAGGTCGGCCCTTTCTCCGACGCCTGCGCCTCCGTCTCCATCCTCTTCGGCTGCCTCGGGATGGCCTTCAAGTTCGCCGAGAAAGATTACGTCTCAAAGGTCCCCAATCCCAAACCCTAGCCCCTCCCCCCTTGCTTTTTTTTTTCTTCCCGCTCTCATCCTGATCTCGCCGTCAATCGCTCTCTCCTTTCGATTAGGTCGAGGATCTGAAGGGGGCGTCGGCGTCGATCTCGACGCTGCAGTTGCTGGTCGAGGAGGACGTGAGAGGGGGTCGAGTTAGGGCGGGGGGGAGCCACTCGAGGAATCTGCTGAGGGTGCTGCGTGGGCTTGACATGGTTAGGGTTTTGTTCGAGCAGATTCTCGTCTCCGAGTATGTTTTCCTGATTTGATCTCCCTGATTGTTTGCAGAATTTTCATGTTTAGTGTTCAGATTGTTATCTATGAAGGGGGCAGAAACTGACTTAGGATGTTTGCGGGTCTTTATAACGTTGATTTGTTTTTAGTATTATGCTTGCTATTGCTAGTTCTAGACAATCTCACTGTAATCAACTTGGTCTCTTTATTGTACTTAACTAGAATAAAAACTCGGCTATGTCTTTTTTATGTATCAGTTTCTTCTACGGAAATTCTATTAGATGGAAACATGACTAGCCATTTTTACTTGAATGTCAGGCATTTAAGAAGCATCTACATCTGAGAAAGTTAAGTTCACTGATAAACGAAAATGTTGATATGGATGATAGTGGCAATACACTAAAGTCTAGGATAGAAACGAGTCCATCCATGAGAAACTATTGTAGACTAGATTGAGGATAAAATCATGGGAAATCGATCGAGCTGGTCTTGGTGTGTGTGTGCAAAGACTGATGAGTGCGCTACTTAGGAGTAATTGTGATTCTAAGATTCTCGTTGAAGGAGCTAGTTGGATTAGTGATTGACTTAAAATAACATAGAGCTAGGCAAAAGAGCATGATATGCACCAATTTGAAATGGGATATAGACTTTAACTTACTTGAATGGAGAAGAAGGATTCATGTACCAACCTCAAAGATTTTGGTAAAGGCTTTATTACTGTAGTTATTCTTCCGTCCACTAATGGATATAAACATGCCCTCTGCATTATGATGAAGTAATTCTTTTCCCCATTAGGTGATTTGGAAATTTAGTTGCATATGTATTAAACTTAAGGGGATCAAGGAATGATGGATAATTTATCTCTTGATATTGTTGAACCACTTTTCAAATAGTGTGTTTGAACTACAAAATGGCACATGACTGGCATCACCATTTAATTACTGGAAAAAAAAGGTTTGGTTAAACTTTATGAAGATGTAGCATACTCACAATAGTACCTTGACAAGTGGTGCATAAAATTAACCATCACGATTATGTGCTAGCCTAAGCAGTTAAAATAAGAGGATATTTTTCCACATACATGGAAGATTTGAGAGATTTGTAATGTTTCTCAAATCTAGCCTGTGCCCATGGCCAAGCGGTTATGTATGTTTGATGACACTAAAATTTGTATGATTGAGAAGCATAGGTACTTGTAGTAAATTTAATTTCCTGATCGCGATGTATGTGTAACACTTTGGCTCCAAATGCATGTTTCTATCAATGTTTTTCCAATAAATGTTTTCTTCATATTTTGTCAATTACCTAGATATCCTTATGCATTAGTTGACGGAGGACCTTTGCTTTCTTCCATTAGATGATTTGTAATTTATCCGTGGGGGCTTAATCATAAATAGTGTAGAAGATATATGAAAGATGATCTGTATTTCATCTGTGGGGGCTTAATCATAAATGGTAGGATTTATATACGATTGGAGAGTTGGTC
>BQKN01000581.1:124412-167987 GCA_022839385.1 Asparagus kiusianus
GGCTTAATCATAAATGGTAGGATTTATATACGATTGGAGAGTTGGTCCCTTGATATTGTTGTTGGCATGCCACTTCTAAAACTATAAAGGTTACATATTATACAATATCTCTTAACTAAGTAAATGTATCCAAAAGGATCAACTGAAAACCTTGCACTTCATTTTGGTAATTTATTAGGTATAACTCTCTATATTCTTGCAAAAATGAGAATTTACAACTTACAAAAAATCTAGTGTCATTTGTCTTAGTTGCTTCCAAATTCGTACTCAGGGAGTTGTTGGACCTACAAGGTCAATTAGTGCTTAGAAGCAGGCAATGTTTTAAATATCAGCCGATAAACCGATATTATCGGCGATTTATCAGTTTTGAGGGCCTTCCGCTATGATAAGTTCGATTCTAAATCGGTCATTATTTTTGGATGTTTATCGCTGATAATGTAGCGATAAAGTGAGTTATTAACCGATATTGTTGGCCCAAAAATCGGAATTATCGGCCTTTGGTTTGAGTTTTGATTTCAAGCAACAAGCACCTATTCAATACACTTTAAACTCGATCCAACCTAAGTTTCTATCATTGGTTAGTGATCCTAAATATAATTATTTATATTTTGGTATGTTTATATTTCATTAAGTATGACTACATTATATTTTGGACTATTATATTATGTATATCACCATCCGGTAATGTGACTCCGATAAATATTATTTATCCCCGATATATTCCCCGTTATCTGCTATTCGATTATGGATTTTGACATTCCGATAAGTCTCCGGTAACTGAAATTTAAAACCTTGAAAGCAGGCACCCAATCATTATCATATACGAAAGCTCATATACGCAAAAAATCAACCTTTGCAGAATTCCTCTGATAGTGGAAGAGGTACACTAAAGAGGGAATGTATTTTTTTATTAAAATCTTTTGACCATCTCTAAATATTCTAGAAAAGGACAAATTTTTAAAAACAACCACTTTTTAAAATTAATAGGCAAAAACGACCGTTTCGAAAAATAATCGGCAAAATCGACCATTTTCGTCTGAAAATGGTCGATTTTGCTACCCAGATTTATTTAGTTGGGGTGCACGGGACTACTAGTCCCGTGCATCCTATCTCTCTCCCCTAACTTACCCGTCCACATCTCTCTCTCATCACTCACCTCCCCCTCTCTCCTCTAAACCCACAGCCAACTCTCAAATCCTCTCTCCCCAACCAACCCTCTTCACCTCCTCCTCCTCCCTCAACCACCCGCCGCCACCTCCATCCTCAGCCACCCGCCGCCGCCATCCCCCTCAGATCCACTCTCCTTATCATCACAATCACCGCCAAGCTCCACCCTCTCACACCTCCCCTACAACCGCCCTCCTCCACCTTCAGATCCACCTCTCCGTCTCCTTCACCAACTCAGCCACTCCTCCACCCACCATCACCACCCTAGCGCCGCCCTTCCACCCACCTCTCCACCTCAGCCACTCCTCCACCACCGCCCAGTTTTTGAGAGTTGTATTGACCCGACGAGGTTTGTTTTGGATGCGATTGTCGGGGTTTTTCCAGTGGATAGGGGGGGCGGTGAAGTCGCCGACTGATTTGGGGTGGGCTTGTGTGCTGATCTTGGAGGATTTGGTGTCGGCTTTGGCAGATCCGGGGTTGGGGTCGAAGAGGCTGATGGTGACGAGGATTGTGAAGGAGAAGGCGAAGGAAATGGCTGATGAAAGGAAACGAAGGAGAGAGGGGAGGGGAAGTGGAGGACGGCGGCGTCGAAGAGGGGTTGGAGGTGGGAGAGGAAGTGGAGGGGGCGGGGCTGGGGTCTGCTATGGGAGGGGTGGGTAGGGAGAGAGGGGGAGGTGAGTGAGAAGAGAGAGATGTGGACGGGTGAGTTAGGGGAGAGAGATAGGCTGCACGGGACTAGTAGTCCCGTGCACCCCAACTAAAAAAATCTGGGTAGCAAAATCGACCCTTTTCAGACGAAAAGGGTTGATTTTGCCGATTATTTTTCGAAACGGTCGTTTTTGCTTATTAATTTCAAAAAGTGGTTGTTTTTAAAATTTTGTCCTCTAGAAAATGAGTGTAAACTGCAATTTTTTTCTTCTGATATCAGTTATGACAGCTATAGTGGTTAGTCATCAATCATCAATGTGTTACTTGCTCAACAATATTATGGAAACCAAGCTCATATTAGTTTATCCATAATGTTTTATATCCCAGTGCAGAAGCCCTCTTCAGATGTTCTTTTAAGGAAGTCATATGTAGTCTATTGATTCCTGCTTAAATGTTTGCTTTCAATATGGACAATCCTGACTTATCTAAAACAATAAGAAACTGGAAGTCATTTATGAACTTACATCAATTACAGCATTTTTCATGTATTATTATTTTTTATTTATTGAAAATTTTCACCCTCGTAAGAGGTTTTAAAAAATGCGATATCCACTATTTCAGTTAATGGCCTCCATAGTGTTGCGTGTTCCAATAAGTTTCGGGTTTTTCTTCTTGACCTATACATAGTGTATTTTCACATTTATGTTGATGTTTAAGTAGGAACAGGATTAATCTTAATTTCTGATGCAGGGGAAATTCTCTTAGGGATCCAGCATCAGTGGCTTACACAAAGGTCTTTGCACCCTACCATGGTTGGGCTATCAGAAAAGCAGTTAGTGCAGGACTTTTTACCCTTCCTTCAAAGTCACAGCTCTTGAAAAAACTGAATGAAGATGGTATATTCTCTAAACTAAATTCATATGTCACAATATTTATTGCACATTATTCAGTTCTCATAACCAGTTTGTACTTCCACATAACACCAGAGGAGAATTAACATTCCACGAGGGGAAGTGGTTAGATTTTGTTTAATAATATTTTTTTTAAAGGAAAGAAGATAAGACTGAAGGCTTCATACCTATTAGGATTTCACACCCTACAACCACTAACTGAGGATTGCTACTTTCGATCATTAAATCATCATTTGATTATTACCAAGGAAAGGTTGTAGTATTTTAATAGTTAAAACTATCTTAAGCCCTAAAAAATATTACCAAGGAAAGGTTGTAGTATTTTAATAGTATTACCAAGGAAAGGTTGTAGTATTTTAATAGTTAAAACTATCCTAAACCCTAAAAAATATATATTTCTAAAAAAATTACCAAGTAGAAGATTTGATTTTATTTCAGGCTTACAACGAGATTTGACAAATAAAATAAAATAAATGAACTTCTGAAAAATTTTGGAAAAAATAAAAGTATATATATTCTTCCTTAAAAATTGAGAATAACAATTTAGAATCTTAGACAAAAATTTCAATTTATTCGATTCTGGACCATATTGGATCTCACCCATGATTTGAACCATCTTCATTGTAAACTCATCATGCATCAACACTTTTTTGTTGGAGAGATCTAAAATATCAAGTTTTGAAATGAAACAAAATGAAGAACCACATAGTAATAGGTTGAAAGAGATGTGGATGTGAATGAACCAAAGGACTTGATGGTAAATAGACAAAGGTGGATGTGGTATGATGGAGTCATCTACAATATTGGTGTAACGCCCCGACCCGGAATCCCGGAGTCGGTACGCTACTAGATCTGATGGACTAGCCTCACAAACCACCACATGTCTTTTCAGCACGTTTTTGTCCTCACTCACGCGTTTCCTAGAAAACTTCCCAGGGGTCACCCATCCTAAAATTTCTCCAGGCCAAGCACGCTTAACTTTGGAGTTTCTAAGAGTTGAGTTCCCGAAAAAAAGATGCATCTTGGTGGTATGAGTATTCCAATCAAATCTATCAATACTAATCACATCACCCTCTCAAGGGTTGGAGTATTACAATTGGAAATACATGTAAGAAGGGGGATTTCCCAGTGTGGTGTATGTTTCCTAAATAAGGGAATAAGAATCTAATGATTTCCCTGATTCTGTGAGAAAGAACCACCAGTTTGTTGGAGCCGGGGCAGAGAAGCAATCAGCAAGATTGGTCCCTGTTGTTAACAAGTGAAGGCACTGAACAGCTCAAGATCTCGTATCATTGTCTTTCTTGATTCAAATCTTTTAAGAAAGAACTTCTTTCGCTATTGAAGCCATGCCTGAGCTGTCAGCTTATTAGCATCCCTCTTCTGCTTTAGGAATTGTCCGAAAAGGTTATATTTAATTCCATGCTTTCATGGTCACTATCTCTGCCCTGGCACTGGCCGACACGTAGGTCTATTCCGCGCTTTTTCTGTCTCTTATATTTTTCATGATTTTCCTTTTTAGGATCACTTACATTGTTCCGTTTGCCTTAAACTTGGGTTTGGTTGCACTTATTTGAAGACTGTTTGTAAGATTCAAATCTAACTATGGTTTAGGTTTGGACTTTGGGTGAAATTTTAGCTGCTGACTCAGTTTCTCAGTTGGGCTTATGCTCTGGTTTTGGCCTGGGCTCTGAATTAGATCTGGTGCTAGCTTTAGTGTGATGTTGGCTAGAGCTTGAGTTCAGACGAATTTGAAAAAATAATGCCTTCTCAAAATGCATAAACATTGTATGGGGGTCGAGAATCGTGAGATCTCTTTGATGAAGGATGACAACAGTACTGATTTTCCAGAAAGACTTTATGTGTCCCCATGAATATATCCATGAACAAATGCCGCATTATTTTTCAGCCACCGATGTCCACCTTTCTCTTTAAGCCTACATTTCACTTACAGATATAATTCTACATCCGTCATGGTAAGAAAATGAAATTTACAGCTCTTCTGTCCAGTTTTATATAGATAATCGAAATCCCAAAAATGAGGTACATTTTCCCACTTGCAAAGGTAACTGGATTTTTTTTTGTTTTAACTGATGATAGATTTTTCGCCCTGAATACTAAATAGTGGATTAGTTTAGTAGGAGAGGCGACGATTAGAATTGTTTTAATTTGACAATTTTGACAAGAAAAAAGATAGAATCAAAGGCTACATATCGTTGCAGCGGCTTCACCTCAAATTAGATTCCACACCCAAAAATAACCAACCAAAAGTTGTTTTTCATTCAGTAAATCATCATACCCCATGCTTAGAAAGGACGGCTTAGTCTCCTAATAGTTAAAACTAACCAAAAAACTGAAAAAAAACCCAATCCTAAAAGTTAGAAAATTAAAAGGGTGTCCCTTAAAGCATATAAAAAGATTTGGAAAAATAAAAGATATTCTGTCTAAAGACTGGAGAAATTAAACTAAAGACATCCTGCTTTTCCTAAAACTAAAAAATTTTACTAAAATGGTTCAGAGTCGTAACAAATTTTCGATCTCTAATATAATGAAGGACAAATCTTTGAAATAGACCACTTTTAAAACTTAATTAGCAAAATAGACCGAAAAAGTATTTAATTAGCAAAATAGACCATTTTTGTTAATAGCTGGTCTATTTTGCTAATTAAATGTCAAAATTGGTCTATTTCAAAATTTTATCAATTTCAAAACTATTTTGTTCATAAAAATTTATAAACATGATTATATATGTATAA
Organism: Asparagus kiusianus; assembly: GCA_022839385.1. Lineage (NCBI taxonomy): Eukaryota > Viridiplantae > Streptophyta > Magnoliopsida > Asparagales > Asparagaceae > Asparagus > Asparagus kiusianus. The sequence goes on from BQKN01000581.1 coordinate 129,892, forward strand.
ATTGTGAAAAATTACATTTGATGCCATTATAATTTTCTATTTAATTGTAAAAAGTAAGTTTCTAAAAAAAGACTTGGAGTAAATTTAGTTGTGCATTGTTCTTCTACAAAGTGTTGTGTTGTAGTTAACAAATATATAATATAGTAAAATGAATTTTCATTATCATTACTATATTTTGAAATTATAACTATAGTTGAATTTTATGCATACAAAGGAAGACCAACATTAACTTCAAATTAATAAATATGATAAAAAATAAGAGGGTACACCTACAATATAAAAAATTGCCATGACGAGGTGAATATGTAGTTAATAAAACAAGAGGATACATATATATAATAATAAATAGAAAGTATTGTGATTTTTTTCAAATAAGCCAAGAAAACATTTAATTAGAAAAATAAACCAAGAAAATATTTAATTAGCAAAATAGGTCAACTTTGACTAAAAGTTGGTCTACTTTGCTGATTATGTTTTTTTGGGTCTATTTTGCTAATTAAGTTTTAAAAGTGGCCTATTTCAAAGATTTGTCCTATATTGAAGTGTACTGGACCTCATGCATTATCCAAGCCAACTTCATACAGACTCTTTGTGCGCTTCCGTTGAGTTGTTGAAAGAATGAATTCAATGAACTTCCCTGAACCTACATCAGTTTTACATGTTTTAAAAGTTAAGAATGAAGAACCATACATTTTCTGACCTGACTAGAATTTTAATGCTCGCAGAGGCATCAGCAAAGGTTCAGATGCAGAAGTATGTAACCTCAGCTGCCCCAGTCATTCACTACGTCGAAGAATTGTTCGTCTCAAGAGAATTGGGTATTGATTGGTGAGGAGACTACAGTCATGCTCGCTAATACTGATCTATATGACCTATATTTGCTGCTTCGTGCATTTAAATATCTTGAACGTATCGGAAAGCCGATGCAAACCCAGGTAAAGAAAAAGAGCTTGGATCTTCAAAACATGGCATGCGTGTCATGCTCTTTTCCTACAAATTCATATTTTTGTTGTGTTGTGGTGTGATGTATTTTGGCATTTGACAGTAACATGATGATATAATTTACAATATTTATCTGTTGATTTGTTAGCAATTTTTTGGCGTGTTAAAACTTTTAATGTATTGTTAACCCACTTCATAGAAACCGATCGACCTCGTTCTTTCCTCTGGTGGGATGGTCTGTTCGTTTGACTCGATTGCAGGATGTGTTATGTTTGATATAGTTGTCATGTTAATAATAATTTTTTGAATTTATTTGATGTGAATTTACTTGTTGCCTGCCTTCATGTGGATCATGGGACGTAAGGGAACCAAGATGAACATGGATTCTGTTTTCTTTTCTTTTTTCCATTTGTTAGTTAATATATGGTAGCAATTTTTGTCGATAAATGAGCTACCAAGAGATAGTCATACTAAAAATGTGTAGGACGTCACGTTTCTATCGCTCTGCAGCTCATTTTGCTAAATTAGCCTTGTCGCGTTACAACCATCAAACCCTTAATATATCCACGTACGGTTGATGATGGAAAACAAATTCAAGTGCGTTTATAAACAAAAAAATTCTGTTTTTAATAGCGGCCTCATTAACTACGTTAAATGCGTGTTTCTTGGTGTCAATCTCCTATCCCTTCTCACACAGATCGTCTCCTACGAGCTATTCCCACCCGCCCCGTTGCCAATTCAAACCTCAGGCTTGTTGCTGCAGCACGAGTATGGAAGCAGAAGACCCATCGCAATCCTCGGACGCCAGCATGTCTCCGACCACCCCGAGCTCCGGCGCCTCGCTCCACTCCTCGAAGCTCTGGTCGAGCAGCGAGTTCGCTCCCTGCTTCCTCCCGACGAGCAGCAGGCTGTACCCCCCTCCGATCGACTTGATCGCCTTTATCGTCTCCTCCACGCCCCTCAGCAAAACCTTCTCGACCCTAAACTGCTCGTTATTCATATTCTCATACTGTAACCTCGCCATCAAACCGTCGTCGAGCTTCTGCTCCTTCGCCTCCCTCCTCTCCGCCGGCGACAGGAAATGGAATACCTCGACGCTCACCCCAGCTCGTCGGGCCATCCTCCACGCATACGCCAACGCCTCGCGGTCGTCGGGTCCCCCCCAGAACAGGACGCCGACCCTGTGCCGGAACTGAAACGGCGAAGCCCGGCCGACGGCCCCGATGACGTCGGGGTACGCCAAAATCCCGACGGAGCACGGAGCTTGCGCCCGGATGTCCGGTATGTTGGTCCGCATGGCGAGAGCGTTCGAGTCCTTGCGTTGGAAAGGGACGACGACTAACGCGGCGCTCTTCCCGGCCGCCAGCGAGCATACGTCGTGGTGCATCGTCTTGACCGGGGTGATCGAGGTGAACGGCTGGACGGCGACTTGGCCTTGCTTGGCCTGCTCGTAGTCGAGGAAGAGGTTATGGACGCGGTCCATTTCGGTGGCGGGGTCGATGGAGCCGTCCTTCTTCTTGTGGGGGATGAGGGCGGATGCGGCGCGGCCGACGAGCTCGCTGAGGTGGAGGACGTAGACGCAGAGGGGGGTGTCGGTGGCGGGGGAGGAGGCGTCGAGGAGGTTGAGGAGGGAGGGGACCGGGGCGTCGGTCTGGAGGCAGGCGACGATGCGGAGCTCGGCTTGGGGTTTTAGGGCTTGGAGGGTGCGGCGGCCGAGGGCGGAGCCGGTGGCGAGGGGGTCGTAGAAGGCGGAGACAAGAGGGGCTGCTATTGCGGTGCCCAGGATTGTTAGGAGGAGGAACAGCGTGTAGCTTTCACTGCCCAAGAGCTGCAAAAAGAATAGCACAACGCACGTATAACTAATGAGTCTCAAGTCTCAACTCAAGGGGAACAGCAGTGATTTCTGTTAGGGTAATTTTCACAGGAAAAATTCCTCAAGGACCCAAAATACGGGACCAATAAGGGAGACAAGTGAGGTGTGTTTGGCCCATTGCCGAAAATGTCTATTTTCAGAAAACCTGGTAACTCTCTTGGCCGGAGGTTTGTTTATGTTTCCAAATGTGGCCTGCAGGTTATCCGAAAATCTGCTGAGGTTCTCGGGGACTAAATTCATGACCTTAAGGAAAACATAGGAATCGCATCAAATTAATCAAACTAAGCACATGCGAGCGGGGTGTTCTGAACCACGAACAAGGGAGGGTTACGCTCCGATGATCGTTTGAGAATTAATTAATGTTTCGAAACTTAATTACCTCTCCAGCCTTGAAGTTGAGCAGCGTGAGTATCTCGACGATCCCCCGAAAGTTCATGATCAGCCCCAGAAACACCGAGTTGTTCATCGGAATCCCGCAGTACATGGCGGGAGCCACCGTCCCCACCAGCTTCATTACGTAACCCACCACCCAAACCGCCGTCATCACCACCCACCTCCTCCACGACCTGAACAGCTTCCCCACGTTCGAGCTCATCCCGCAGACGGCGAACAGCAGCGGCATCAGCCCCTCCCCCGCCAGCAGCTGCCCCTTCTCGACCAGAGCCGCCCCCAGCGGGGGGCCGTCGGGGACCGCCAGGCCCATCACAAACGGCCCGAAGGCGAAGGACGCGCCGATGAGGTCGCTGATCACCCCCATGGCGACCACGCTCGCGAAGATCAAGAAGATGTGCTTCTCCTGGATTTTCCCGCCCTTCGGGGTCCGCCTGACGATGGAGGACACCCAGGGGCGGAAGAGGAGGGCCACGGCGGCGACGGCGGCGACGAGGGACACCAGGGACCAGACGGCCTTGCTCCAGCTGCCGCGGGCGGCGTACTGGTTGATGAAGATGAAGGCGGCCATGAAGAGGAAGCCGAAGAGGCCGTGGACCATGGAGGAGGAGAGGGCAAGGCGGCCGAGCTCGGAGTTTAGGAGGTGGAGCTCGGCGAGGACGTCGGCGACGACGGGGAAGGAGGTGAGGGAGAGGGAGGCTACGGTGAAGACGAGGAAGCGGCCGCGGGCGATGCGGGCGGTGAGGAGGTGCCTGAGGAGGAGGCAGGAGAGGCCGAAGGCGAGGAAGGGGAGGAGGAAGCTCGAGAAGCCGATGACCCACTGGGTGCGGCGGCGGTGGTGGCGGGACTGCACGAGGGCCCGGGGGTCGATCTTCACGCCAACGATGAAGAGGTAGAAGATGACGCCGAAGGCCGCCACGGTGCGGATCACGGCGAAGTCCTCGTCGGGGTACAGGAAGTCCGTCAGCCGGCCGTTGTTGGGCTTTCCGGAGCGGTCCGTGTAGCTTATGCGGATCTGGCCCAGGACGCTCGGGCTAAGGAGAATGCCAGCCTGCATGCATGCATATATATATGCAGGCACACGAACACGAACAAATTAGTTCACTCCAGGGGTTTTTGTTCTAATTTACTCTGTATATTTCCCCCCTCTCTTTTGTCCGAATACGTGTACGTTCCGTCAGAAACTTATATATACATGCATACATACGTACATACATGATTTTACTAGGTACGTACGTACCAAGACGTCGCAGACGATTCTGGGCTGCTTGAGGGGCCGGAGGAGGAAATGTAGGGCCCGAGTAACGAAAATGATGGAGGTTATCTGCAGCATGAGGACAGGGAAAGCGAAAGAGGAAGATCTCTCGCCGGCAAAGTAACCGAAGGAATAAACCCTGAACTCGGAGGTTCCCTGGGGGACGCACCTCTGGTCGCGGCTGTCGAATTGCATGTCCGGGAGGTCGAAGACGTCGCCTCGGGCGGGCTTCTGACCCGCCATTGTCGCAGATAGATAGACGGAGAGCAAGAAATGAGAGAGAGAGAGAGAGAGAGAGAGAGAGAGAGAGAGAACAAGAAATGAGTTTTTGCAATATATGACGATTTTTCTTGGAGTCGGATTCCGACCGGTGATTATGGACGGCCTAGAAATGTACTCACGCACACTTACTATTAATATCTTGTGGTTTTTGACGTACCAACATTCAACCATCAAGCAAAAAGAACCTAAACTTGGGAGGTCTTCGTTCCCATCGCTTTTTATGAACAAATTTAATCGTGCTACGAGCTAAAAGATGGGAACCCGTCTGGTATCCACCTGTTGATAAACCGACTGAAAAAAATAATAAAAATAAAAAATGTTTATTTGAATGGAGGCATTATTTTATTTAAAGGCCGTGCAATGACATCATACTCCCTTTAAAAGCACGAGTTCAGAAAATCTTTTTTAGACAAATATACCCCTTTATAGTTTGAACTATCTTATTTATAATCAAATTCTAATTTTTAATGGTCAATATTACCATTCACTATTTTGAATATTTTATTTATATCTTAATTTATCCTAATCATAATCATATCTTATCCTAATCCTATATGAACCATGTTTAGCTTAACAATTTAAAAAAAATTAATATTAATAAAATATATAAAACATAAAAATGATATTAGTTTGTTAAGATAAAGAAATTACAAGTAGATAACATATTATAATACATGAAGTATTGCAAAAAAACCATAAAAAGTTTTAAAATTGCAGAAAAGACCCTGAAAAGTTCAAAATTATAAAAATCATCCCAATGTCTCAAAACTTAAAATAAAAAACATGAAATTAAAAAATTAACATCAGTTTGTAAAGAATTTAAAATTTTCAGTTAACACCTCAATGTCTCAAAAATTATAGAAACACCCTCAAAAGTTTAAATTACAGACAAGCACATTAAAATTCTAAAATTTTAAAACTTACAAACAGCACAGATGAATTCAAGAGACTACCATGATACACCTAAAATTTTTGACATTTAAATTTAAATTTTTTAATTAACACCCTCAATATCTCAAAAATTATAGAAACACCTTCAAAAGTTCAAATTATAAAAAGCCACCCTAAAATTCTAAAATTTGTAAATAACATAAGATGAACTCAATATATTACCCTTAGACACCTAAAAAATTAAAATTTGTCGAGATTAACCTCAAAATTTTTAAAAAAAACTCCTTCAAAATTTAAAAATTGTAAAAAAAACTCTAAATTTTCAAAATTTTTAACTAGCACACATCAAATTCGTCGATTGGTAGACCGCTAAAATTTAATATTTTTTAAAATTAATCTATAGTTTTAATAATTGCAAAAGACACCCTCAAAATTTTAGAGTTACAAGAAATATACTAACATTTAAAAAATTACCACCAACACATGAAACATAGAATTTACAACTACCAAACTTAAAAGTAAATTTTTTTAAAAACTCTTTCAAAATTTTAAAAATTACAAATCACACCCTCAAAGTTCAAAATCACAAAAATGGGCTAAAATTTTAAAACTTGGCAAAGAAAAGTGTAATTGTTTGGTATTTTTCATATATATATATATATATATATATATATATATATATATTAAAATTTCTAATTTAGGGATTTACTATCCATTTTCAGCATCTAAGAATAGTCTAAGTTGACACTGGTAAACAAAAATAATAAGAATTGATTAAAAACATCCGGTTAATGGATAAAATTTTTAAAAATATTATAGATTAAAAATTATCGGCACTATATAAATTAAATTAATTTCATATAATTTTAGTAATAAGTTGGGGTAGCCAAAATACATTTGTAACATTAATTGATAGATGTTTAAATCCATAGAAATGATAAAACACTATAATATTATACCTTAGCATTAATTAATTTTAATTTAGAAACTTTAATCTTTGACGTTAATAATATTTATAGGGTAAAAGAATACAAGGAATTACATATGGAGAAACTATTAGAATATTTAGGGATAACTTTAAAAGAATTGAGTTATTTCCATTGCAAATGGGAAAGTGATGGAAATAAATCTAAAATTCAGAAAACATCAATGAATCACTTGAATTGGCATTAACATAAGACATATCTATTAATGAAGCACTGAATGAGTTACGTTAATAAATAATTTAATAACTTTATACTAATCAAAGAAAAAATCTCCATGGAAGACATAAGAAAAATTAGTAAGTATTCATAAATTCCATACTGTGTTCTTCAAATTAAATATTAATATTATAATCTAAGAAAAATCAGTAATGAATAATGCAGGTATTTAGTTTAGATCTTTATGAAAAATGACAGGGATAGAGAAAAGGTAATATTATTGAAATAACAGAAATTCTTATTGGATGCACATCAGAAGAATTCATTTTAAAGGAAAATAAAGAGATAGCTTCTAATTTATTTAAGTAATAAATTAGGAACACAAAGAATTTTATATATATGAAATTAATATTTATTCTCATTGAAATAGAAAAAAAATCAAAGTCTATATTTTGAGTAGTTTGTGTTGAACATCATAAGTACATTTGACTTCTTTGTATAGTTAAATGAGATGATAAAAATTAACGAGCCCAGGAAAGATAATAGCATAAAAAATACAAAATTAGCCTGATGTCACAATTGATGTAGATGATGAAGACAATACTCTAGAATTACCCGAGAAATGATAAATGATAAACCTGAAGAATGATTGATCTTAACTCAATAAAAAATAAAATAGAAGAAATAAAAAACAATATTTTCTGAATATTTTATAGAATAGTTTAATTATTTTGAGTGAAATTAGGAATCTTTAGAATGGAGTTTCATGAATTTTTTTCAGTACTTTTATATTCTTATGTGGATATTTTTATCATATAAAAGTATACTAGAGTTAGCATTAATCTTTAGTTTATATTTTTTTATGAAGTCTATCAATGATTAGGAATAAACTTCATATTCTCTTTTGCATCGTTTTAACATACTTTAAATCAATCATTTTGCCATATTGGTTTTAAATATTCACCTTTCTTGTATAACACTATTTTAATATTTTTTACTTTGCAATGCTATACTTTCTCAAATAAAGCTTAGTTTCATATCGGTCAAAAATAATATAAAAATTTAAATTATTTTTAAATTATATTTGTTTTTTGTCAATTCAAATATCAACATGAAAATTTAAATTGGGTGTATCCCATTTAAACAAACATAAAAAAAATAATTAGGATGTCAAAGTTTAAAGAAAAAAATGAGCACAAACTGCCAAAAATACTTAATCATGGTATTAAATCACGTGCATTGCACGTGTGTAAAAACTAGTTACAAGAAAAATGCCAGATATTAAAAAAAAAAAAGTAGCTGGTCAACCCTCTAGTGATCAACTCAAAAGCATTCCTTGATGCTAAAAGAACATACCGAGTGGCTTTCTACAAAATTCAGTTATCTGCGGCATTAAGTTCAAGCTCAATTGTGCAACTCAAACGCTCAACAGGTTAAATGCGTTCTAACTTAATCCGAGCCAGAAATGTACAAGTATGGTGATTTTTATAGGATTTCCAATAAACAACGAAAAAACTCAACCCTTGAATGTCCGTTACAAATTCAATTTCTGCAGCATTGACGACCATCAATGGAGCTAAAGAATGCATTAGCCTCATAAACTACAAATTCCTCATTGTGTTGACCGCATGAGGTCATTGAATACCAGGCTGCAAGTTACCCGCCTTGATTCCGTGATGAATTCTTCTCATGCTTTTGATCCTCTGAAACAGCCTGCTTCGCTATAATATCATCATCTTCATCAGCTGAAGGAGTTGCTGTGGGACTAGTGGTGATCTCAGCACATGAATTTTCGCTATTGACACAAGCATCTTCTTTAAAATCTTCTCTTGCTTCGGTTGTATCATCTGCATTCGTTGCGTCTTCATTTGCTGGAGAAGCAATTGGATCTGAATCAGGTAAATCATCTGAATCAGAAACGCCACCAATTGACTCGGTTGGCTCATCGCTGCAATTAAGTAGACTTGACGGTCTTGTATCTTCTGCATTGTCCACAGTAGAACGTCCTGGCTCCTCTGTGTCAATGTCAGAACCTTGCATAAATATTCTTAAGTTGATTATATTGATATTTTTTCACCAACTATCACTTCTTGAAAATCTGAATTTGATGCTGGAAATGAAAAAAAATAATAGCAGAATGATCCTCACCAGTGGTATCAGTGGTGATCTCTATGGCTTCCTCGGATGGACCAGCATGTATATCCCCAGTTTCAGGTGCGGGAAAAAATTTCAAATCAAAAGTGTTAGCATGTTCTTTACAATCTTCTTCATTTGCTTTGATCATATTGCCAGTATTCAGCCCATCCTCATCTGCTGAAGATGCATCTGAATCAGATAATTCATTTGAATCAGATATGTCTTCATTCGACTCAGTTAGCTCATCATTGCGAGTAAGTAGACTCAATGGTGTTGTATCCTCTGATCCTTTCATAGGACCATTGTCCACAGTATAAGTTCTCGGTTCTTCTGCGTCGCTCTCAGAACCTTGCATAGATATCCTTCAGTAGATTATATTGCTATTTTCACCAGATATGAACTTTTGAATTTGATGCTGGAAATGAAAGATAAAGAGCCAAGAGATCCTTACCAACTCTACCTTCTTCGTGAGAAAACCAACCTGCGTTTGTGGAGAGAGAGACACTGTAAGAAAATAGATCATCAAATGGTCAGTGATGCTTCAAAATTTGTGATTATTCAAACGTTAAAGTTCAGAAATTACTTCTCTGGATCCTCAGCAGTATGATCAGATGATGTAACTTCCGCAAATCTATTGTCAGAGTCCATATCCTGCAAATGAAATCTGCAATCAGATAGAGACAATGTATCTAGAGGAACATTGAATGCTGAAATTGCAAATTCTATTTCAAGTGAGACATAAAGAATGGAACGGTAAGAACTTGTTGATTAATTTTATCTTAGAATTCTTCCCTGAAAATTAACTATCTCAGGCGTCAAGTTATATAACTAGTATCAACCAATAGCAGCATGGTTCATTGGAGAAAATAACATATAATTGTATAGAACACATATAAGTCAGTTCATCAAATTAGTTTTGAAGAATGATATAACCTCTTTGCAAAGAGAATATGCAACAGCAGAAGTAAGGCTTATTGCGATGGGAAATGTGAAATGCAGAGCTCGACCATTTTGCCAGGAAGTTGACTCTTTAACATGTTGAGTGACAGACAACAAGATATATGAAAGCATCTTTTCGTGAAGAAAGATTTTCCACCTTAAAAGTAGATTAGAAAGGAAAGGGAGAAAGTAAAAATTTATTTTAAAAAATTCAATAATTGGCAGGTCTTTCGACCTGTTTGTTCAATGGAAACCATATAAAAATGACGTACAGATATCAAACAACACTGCAAATGTGCCACATAAGAATATCAGTTAACTTTAAGGCAAACAGTTGAACAAATTATGATACCTACTATCACCAATGACCAACCATACTAGTATAGGAGATGATGATGATAGCAACTTGATAACTTAGATGTCAACTAAAAAGAAGAGTGAGTCAAAATATCATCTTGAAGGTTAGTCACAACCTCTTCAGTACCCTCATAGCTAATTGCTTCATTAAAATTCTTCGAGAGTGCTGCTACATCATCGTCCCTATCTCCGACGCTTTCATTGTCAAAATCCCTAAGCTGGTCCATCAGAGCATTAGGTCGTCTACAAAAATGAAGAACAGTGGCTTTCTTATACCAAATGTACAATAAAAAACATATTCAAAACATGGATTTATAAGACACTAGTTGTAAACAATACAGTATAGAGAAGGTAAATTTGCACCTACTGTGTATAAAACTCAATTTTGCCCAATTATTTATTTTCATTGTCTCCAAAATAGTGTAAAAGTGCTAAATTAGTTATGACACCCACACATCAATGTGATATGATAAAAAATACTTTTCATTATTGTGAAGTGTTGATCTTTTGGCTAACATGAAAGGGCTGTTTGGTTAGATGGAAATGGAGTTACAGGAGTAAGTAGAGCATCTGGATTTGTAAATGCATTGTTTGGTTTGCAACTTTGTAATTAGGAAAGGTAAATGGACTAGCATTTTGTAGGAAAACTTGCAGCAAATGTACGAACATTTTTTTTGGTGGGGTGGGGGGTGGGGGTACTTGCACGACAAAAAAAGAAATAAAAAAAATAATTCCACCTCACCAAAAGAATATTTTTAATTCCAAAGAGGAATTCCTATGGCTAAAACAATAATTGGAGATGTCCAAACAACAAATTTGAAGTTAATTTTCGGCAATAAATGTTGCATGCAACATTTATTTCTACAACATTTGCTACAATTTATTTTTGCAGCGAACCCAAACAGCCCCAAAGATGCAAGTGAAAAGTGTTCGAGTTTGTCTCTAAATAGTTTAACTGGAAAGTACTTAGGGTTGGCTTGGATAGATCCAATCCTAATACATTTGGTCTTCGGTTGCATTTTCCAAATAAATTTAGAAATTGACTAAAATCTTAAGAATTTCAATCCAATAGCTAACTCAAATCTTTTGGGCTGGAAAAGAGGTGTCAACCACTTTTTTGCTTATCCATATTTTCTTTATTTACTACAAAACTACTTTCTTGTATAAATTAATGAGTTCGAACTGACTTAAACTAGCAGGTAAACAAGCAGATTTCAGTGTTTTATGAACAGAAGCTCAATACTTGTGAAAGCAGGTGCAATGCAACAGATTCTCTATCCAAAGTTAAATGCAATGAATTTCAGCTAAATGAATGAAACAGGCCAAGACATCTAAAAAAATGTATAAATAGCCCTTATTATGTATACAGACACGTATCACTACGTCCAAAAAATCTATTTGGAAAGTTGACGGAGTAATGAAAAAACTTAAACGGATGCTACTGTTTATCTCAGTGTTTTCAAAGGCGCAGTGTTTATCTCAGTGTTTTCAAAGGCGCTGCGCCTCATGTGCCTTATGATGCGGGGCGGTGGCGAAGTACCCCACTTCTGATACAGCAGCGCCTTTTGCGCCTCACGTACATCCTTACCTTGTGTAGGGTGCAGCTAGTACATATCCTCATATAGTTTTGTTTGTTAACATTTCAATCGAGTCTTAATACTTGATATTCCACATCCCAAAACGCAAAATAAATCCATCAGCCCTTTTTAGTAGCCTTCAATTGAGGACCATTACCAATCCTTTGCTTGGATATTAGCCTTGATTTAACATTTGATTTGAAAATTTATGAATTTTGCTACTATGCTGGGTGTTAGCATTAGAAACTAAGGCATTATATTGTGATTTTGTAGTAAGATATTATTTATCTTAACATTTTTCATGTGAATTCTAAAAACATGTTCTTTCGCGCTTGATTATATATTTTAAAAAATTATGTGGGCAGTGTACGCCTCACATTACTCGGGAGCGCACATCACATTGCGCCTTGCGCATGTGAGCGTAAAGATGCTTTGAGCCCCGCATTGCAGCTCGCACATTGATAACACTGGTTTACCTGACAATGACATGCATCACAGACCAAACCTCAAAGGACACTCATATTTTGGAGAATCATGGACTATCACAAATTGAATAGGGATGGACACATAATCTAACTTCACATTGATCAAGAAATAAGTGTTTTTAGAAAAGGCATAAAACCTACCCACAAGCCCATTGGCAGACATTTTCAGTGGCGTTTCGCTTTAGGAGAATATTTGAACACCAAAAAACCCATTCTTTATTTTCCTGCAGAATGAATACACTGATTTTATATGTCAATGAAAGTTTAAAGAAAAATCACATAATATCTGCAAGAAATAGAAGTAGAAAATATTATTGTCCATCAAAATTAAAACCAAAGGGAAACAAGCGTGATACGATCAATAGAAGAGAATTATAAAAAATGGATAATAATTCAGAATTCTTATTGTTAAAATAATCATGTGATTCAAAATGTCCCCAATAACGGATTGAAAAGATTGGTTTCAAATGATCCTCATTACTAGTTGTCTCACAAAGCTTCCTAAGACTCCCACTCCCACTGTTTACCCAATTCTTTGTGTCAAGCAAATCAATTACAATAATCAAAACTTGCCTAAAATAGCAAAATACAAGCTGGGTATTGACTTAAACATAATTATGTGTGCCTATATTTTGGGTCCTAAATTGGCAGACAAGCATGATCAAGAATCAAATCAATAGTTTTTGTTAATAGGTATTAGGTAATATGGTATTTATTTATTGTACTAGGAAGCAGCCAAGGGATATAATAGGAAATGTTAATAGTCAGTTCATTTATTTTTTAGATTTATTTTAGTAATGGAGACACAGATAGTTAGAACATAAAAGTATGGCATAGAGGGATATAGTTAAAACTTTTCGGGTAGAATGGACTTGTGTATTGTCATCCAGCTGGACAAAAGAAACACCAAAAGTAAATGAAGAAGGGAGAAGAAAGGATAAATCAGCAATCACAAGGTTAATTTATATAACCTCTTACATCGTGTGTAATTCTAATATGTGAAGATGACCGAGGTTCCAGTACTCAAGATATGTGGAAATTCGGCTAAAAGAAGGCATCTGAACTAAATAATAATTATAAACATTGCTGTGGGACAGGAAGAGTCATTAGCATCGATTTTCTGTGACCATGAGTGGACTATGAATGGAATTGATAAGCATGGACAAACCTACCCACTTTTCTATTGCAGTCTCTTTAACCATGACATAATCAATTCCTTGTAAAATGTAGATGATCATAGGAAAAGGTCTCAAAATATTATTTAAGGAAGTCACCCAAGGAAAAGGACATATATCAGAAACCATGTGAGAATAATAATTAAAGTCGAAGTAATTAAGCATTTTAACAATTCCAGGTTTCAGAGATACTGGATTAACTGAAGAATGTGAGGCAATATCATCAACATTTAATCACTAAAGAACTGATAGTTTTAAATTTCTAATTTTCTTCAGAATATATATTTATGTGGACACTAACCTGCAGGTGTGTTTGTATTATGCTGCTACTGTTTGCCGATCGAAGAAGCTTGTTAGCAATGCGTGTCATATGTCCAAAAATTCCTATTCTTGGAGGCAATCTTCCCCGTGTAGATATGGTTGGCTGCAAATAAATGAACCCAACATAAAAAACAATACCAACCAGTTTGAGGCGGCATGTGTATCGTACAAGTGAAAGAAACATGCAACCATGTACACACAACTGTATCTGGTGCATGACAATGTCATCTTTGTATATATGGGTACAGAGGGGCAGAATATGGACATTTGTGGAAGAGAGGCATGAATCGAAGCTTACAATTACTTGTAAATAACAGTTACCTTACTACAATCAGCTGACAGTAAGGGCTGCTTTTCAGCATCAAGAATTTTATTGACAATATCGCAGTCCAAGAGAAGGTGCTGAATAAGAATATCACTCTTACTCTCTAAGCATAGCGCTATGATGTTTTCCACAGTGCGATGCAAAATGTTATTGAAAGGATATCTGCAATCGTCATGGAAGCAGAGATCAGCTTCAATAATTTCATCAACATAATTTAGTTAAACGAAACAGGCAACTTACTCAAAAAACATATTTAGGATATGTTTGATAGCTCCTCGTTCAACAAGTTGCCTTTCAGCAGCTTCACTACCAATCGTCAATAGAACAGAAATAAACTCCACAATCTGAAATGATGAATGTGGAGTTGCAATTATCATAGAGAAACTATACATAATGCTTCACTCCGGAAATAAACACGACAATCTGAAATGATGAATGTGGAGTTGCAATTATCATAGAGAAACTATACATAATGCTTCACCCCAGAAATTACAGTATACATACTGGAGGGAAATGCTCTATAAATTGCAAAGTGCAGTGACCAATATTTTTCTTTCCAGAAATAAAAAAACACCAACTGTAACAGAAGAATAGATATGAAGATACATATGGAACATGGTGCTGGATCAAGACGTATAGAATCCAGAACTCAGTATAACAACCTAAAAATTCTGAAAAATCTTTCCATAATTAATATGTAAATATATGCAAACCACGAAACATTTGATACTGGTCATGGATTTCTGTTCAAACAGAAAGGTATGCTCATATGTATATCACTAAGAGGAACCTGATTATAGTTGATGAACAGTTGCAGATAATTTACAATGGATATGATACCTTGAGACGATGTCTTCCAAAAGGCGGCTTCAAGTATCCGTACGTGGTAGGAAAAAAAATTGCAGCAGAAGATACATCTAATAGTTTCAATAGATCACCTGAAAGATGCAAAAACCAACCACATGACATGCTTATTGCTTAGAACAAACATAAGACACCATTTGGAAATGACATCGATAACAATTTTAAGTTTGCAATTAACACTAGAAAAAGTGCCAGCATGGAACTAGTTAACACTACTTCTCTGTATATAAACAATCATGACATCAATAGAATGGCTGCAATGGCATGCCTGGCCAGCATTCTTTCATAACCATCTGATCCGTGATAGCTTAAATTCATAGTAGACTGAGATCTCCTTAGCTAATTTATTGGGTGAAAACTAGATATATAAAAGGAAAGAAAAGAAGAAGTATGAATCACCAATCTCTCTACAGCTTTCTTAAACCCCATAATGAAATACAGGAATATAGTCACAGCACACTTAGTTTCATGTAATATGACGTCACTGTACATATTCAGGAAGCAAGTTTTGGCATCTCCTAAAAGCTTTGTGCAGAGAAAGTAGCTCATTCCATCTTTGCTGCCTAAATTGCATGATCTGATACATCTAGAAAGCATAATCTATTTGTATGTCTTCTCACTTCAAGCAGACTTGTAAGTAGCTGTATATAATGCGTTCAACATTCTAACCTCTACATGCAACCCTAGCAAACTTTTCCATTGATGATGGTAGAAAATATGGAAAGCAACTACAGCACATTTGAAAAAGTGACACTGAAGGAAGGTTAAGGAGGAGGGGGAAGAAGCGTGGAAGAATAGTATCTAGAGGTTCCAAATTTGCTAGACAAACAACGGTTTGACTTAATGCTCTAGGAATAGCAAGACACAATGGTCAGCTGAGTAAATGAGGTTGATCCTGGCCTCTCATGCCCTGACCATGTCCTTAGGATCACCATATAGGCAACAACAAGATGCCTTTCAATGCTAAGATTGATTCAGATCTTTGGCATTTCAGTTCAGCTTGTTTGGTTCAGAATAATTTTATAACTTTATCATACTTGATAGCAAGAAACAAATGTGGGGCTGAACCTACAGCAGATGCATAAGCTATGCTACCATGTGATCGTGTTTTAACTTAACAGTTAGATAAATAAAGCAAAGCACGATCCTGTGGAATCATGCTCGTTACAAAGCAGCTAATACAGTGAAAGCCCACAACCTTATCTCATCAACAACATGTAATTAAAATAAAACAATGAGCAAACAAAAACGAGCTACACATGGACATGCAAGCACAAGCGCACATGATAAGTTGTAGCATTTATTCAAGTTCTTTGTGTGGTGCCAACCGTCATCTTCATGATCCCTTTGTGGCTTTTAATCTCTGTAGTAAAATTTTATGGTATAGCATAAGATATGGTTGTAAATTCCACAAGAGAAAAACGAGAAGTTTATTCTACTTATGTTACTCAGGTTACAGGTTAAACTTGAAAGATACAAAAACAACTATTAAGCCACAATAGTTGGTAAAATGCATAAAAATTAACCAAATATACGGGCTCAGATTGTGCTTCACAAATTTGAAGGCATTTTTAAGCACCTAGATTGAGCTTAGCCACAATAGCCAGTATCTTATCAATAAATATGAAAAACCTACTATGTGTGCTTGCGCATGATAGTTAAGACACATAAATAAAGCATTCTAAAATAAAGGATGCTTGAGCACTCCAAAGTACTTAAATACTCAATTTTGAATACTTATGAGAAACTAATTCTAGAGCCCCGTTGACAACCAAAATATGAGAAAATAATTCAAAAACCTCATAGACAAATAAAGTCTATGTAAGTCGAACATAATATCAAAAACTACTCTTAAATTCCACAAAATGTTATTTCTACGTAAGTATTCTGATCTTGAAGTGTGTTGTAAAACAGTAGTTAAGAATCTTTTTCCAGTTTTTATTTTTCTCAATAGGTAACTAGAAGGATATAGTTAACATACTAGACAGCAGTACCAAGAAAGGATTTAAAGTGTCCTTCATAAAGATCAGCACCTTCAAAATAGTGATACAAAAGAGAAATCATAAAGTTTAACTGCAGCTAAAGAAAAATAGTCAACCAAAGCCACAAAACTCCATGCCTTTCAAATACAAATATTTACTGTCTTCTGTTGGCAGTTTTAAACTCTGTTGGCATAGTGGCAAATCAAGGTATTATGACAGAACGAATAATATGTGCCTTGGAGATGAGTAAAAAACTAAACATTGCATAGAAAGCTATCTACCTAAGCTCTCCAGCATCCTGTCAACAGTTTCTGGATCAGCAACAACCAAAGATCCATGAGTTAATTGGCTCCGGAATAAGTTATATGAAGCTGAAACTAATCTCTTAGGATCCAGTAAAGATATGCATATAGACAACGAGTGAACTAGAACAGACTTCGGTCTGGAATCTTCCAATGCATGATGAAATAATCTTCCCATGAAACTGCAAGCATACAGGATGTAAAACAGGAAAGCAAAGTATTAAATTAGAAACTTAACAAAAAGATAAAGACACCTAAAAAAGAAGAAGAATTTACGAACAGTGAGTGTTTTCACAATTGATGAATAGAACATTAAGTGACCTCGAACTGCAAATTTTAGCAGCAAGTCCAGGAGGAGCATATTGAATTACAGCACAAAGCACTTCAGCTGCATTTGCATGCACTTGAGGAGAATCCTGTGTAGATATTGTAGAATACAATAACCAAAGAATCATTGTTGAAAAAAATGTGTCACATAACTCATTATTTCACATTATGTAACTTAAAAACTTTAAGCATTAAAAAACATTTAAAACACCTATATCACATCTTAACTCTACATTGTTAAATATAGTGTGTACTATTTTTATATAACACACACTATCTCAATATAACCTCTGTTACTCCAGTATCACTTATGTCATATCAGTATAACTTATGGTAGAGACCTGAAAGCATTTTCTTCTTTTGCTCCGTTTAAAACTTAATAGTTCAATAATTACTTTTGGAATGTGTGTTAAGCTTTTATGAATTTTTTCAATGTAATGTTATGCTAGCAGTTGTGAAGAATGTAGTGAATGTGGGACTCTGAATAAGAGATGGGAATTTGCGAAAGATATTAGAAGTTTATTATGGTACTTGTTAGTAAATTAGAAAATCTTGTATTAAATTTTATATTTTTATAAAAAACTTTAAATTTATATTTGAAATCATGCTCCTATTTATTAAAATTGTTGGTGTTTTTGTATTTGTTAAAAATATAACATAACAAGTAACCTATGTTACGAGTTACACCATATGCTCTTTAACCTAATGAAAGGCAGATTGCGAAGGACAATTAGATGCTTCCCATGTACACAATCTAATTCTTATGTTGGGCATAATATGATTGATGTTTATATATCAATTTTACCTTGCATTTTTTGAAATATTTCTCCCCCTATGACACAAAAACCAAATATTTTTAGAAGGAAAGGGCCTTAAATAAAAGGAAAAGGTTAATCATGTTAAGTTTTCATCATCACTACTTACAGATGAGCTGAATTTATCTACAATCATCTCAAGTACATTTGTGTCCTTTAACCACTGCATTTCATCAACATAATTTGCATTTTCATCAGCACCAATCAACCGAATCAGCGCCTGCTTAGAAGCCAATATCGGGATATATTAGTTCATGTTTAGGTTTTATGTAAAAGAAAGAAATTAAGTGAAAACAGAAGCATCTGTAAAGGGTAAATGATAAAATTATGAACATGTGTAGAAAAGCAGGAATACTTTAGGTTAAGAAAACAAAGGATATGAAAAATGGCACATGCGACAACAGCATTTGCAAGTTTTAATAGCTAATGCATAGAAATAATTTCCAACAGCAGGCAAGCACATTACATAAAAATGCACAGAAATAAGAAATATTGTTCCAACAGCATGCAGAAACATACCACACTAGATGGTTACCGTAACTGTAACTGAAATACAAGCATAAACCTCCAAGAAGACTGACCTCCATAATAGATGTGATGCCAATCAGATCAACCAGCTGCTGAAGAATTTCTTGATGATCCTATGTGAAAACAAGAAGGAATATAAAAATACGAAAGGAATCTATCTGATCCAAAAATGGAAGCAGCCACAAAGTATGAATAATTTCTTAATGATTCTATGTAGAAACAGGAAGGAATATTAAAATAAGAAAGGGAAAATTGTCTAATCCCAAAAAAAGGAAGCAGATGCAAATTTTGATACAATTAAAACCATAAAAATTTTAGAAAAGTACACTAAAATGTTTTTCTAGAGAGAGAGGATCGCAGAATCAGAGTAAAAATAGGGAAAATGGCCGTTCTGGTATAAGGTGGCATCTGCCACAGGCACCTCTATAGAATACTTTTATAGATAATGCTCAGGAATTTGATCACTTGGAACACAATGGTTGGCTAATGAAAGTTTCTGTCCTATTACTTCATGTAACTAATAACCATAAAACAATGAGCAACACCCCCCACCCCAACCCACCTCCAACTTCCCCATCCCAAAAAAAAAGAGAATAGAATAGAAAAGAATATCCACCTTCAAAAATTGTCATCCTTTCACAAATGATGATGGCTTTAGAGTGACTAGTGAGCACTAAACTTCAAAACAAAATTATTTCTCAGGCAACCATGATTCTGATGATATATCCATGTAAAATCATCAAAGAGTATGTTTGCAACCATGTTTCATGGAAGTCTGCAAAGTACTACAAATACTTGCATTGCCAATGAATGTGTAAACATTTCTTAATGTCATCCATGATGCATTCCTGATCTTGTTCATAACGTTGTAAGCTGGAATATTGTCAAGCTTCTTGAGTCCACGATATAGTATCAAAGTATAGCAAAATTTCAAACCAAATACATAAAGGTTGATTATCCTTTCACTGATATTCCGCTCATTAAGGATAAAATTGGAGATCAACAAGTTTAGCATGATGGATATGGAATAATACCACAATGGTACTAATTGATGTTGGATTCTTCCAGATGACATATCTATACTACATCTCTAGACTAAAGCTAAAAAAATTTAAAGAATCCATTATATACTTGACCTTCGCCTAAATATTCTTAAAGTACTAGAATTTTTCTCTCTTCTTTCTCAACATCTCCCTCCCTCATTAATCCAACCGAAGAGAAGGCAATGAGGCAGTGGCAAAACAAATCAAGAACAAAGCAGCATCAGTAGCTTCCTGTGTGCAAAATATTGGTTCAAGAATATTATTCATATATCCCACATCAGCAGATAGCAGTTTCTGACAGATCCACTCAGGTAGACTTTTGATTCTTACAGTTTTTCCCATCTATTTACAAAAAATGGCCATTTACTGACCAAGATTTCAGATCTATGACTCTGATGTATTTGATTCATATGTAGGCATAACAAAGTGTGACCAGAACATAACAACCTCCTTATCTCTTCTTTGCTCAATTCTGGCTGTGTCCAAATGTGCCTCAGATACAGAAGCTCACATTATATATCCATGTTATCAGGAGTCTCAAGACTCTTCCACAATAGATATTTACAGAAAACAAACATGGATTAATCAGCCAATTGTTCCTCTCATGTAAAAAACTTCCACTATTAGCCCAAATTCTAACAAAAAATTTAAGTGTAAGGTATCCATTTCAAACCACAATCCATCAAGCTTTAGCTTGTCTTGCATTATCCACGTACATAAAGAGATCTAAAAGTTTATTCTTCCACCATTCTGTTTCATATGCTTGCTTTATTGGTAGTATTACTTCATTTGAAATCCAGGTCACAAGAAGTCCAATAAGTTTGACGGTCAAGCCAGATAGGGCTTGACATTTTGAAATGATTTCTTCAATAAGCACAAGAAGTAATGATCCAGGATTACACTATTAGGCCATAGAGACTATGTAAAGAGCAAAAGGACAGTAAGCAAGTTGTATGCCAAAAATCAACATCCCTTTAATCCAAACTGCAACCATCCCTTGGTCCTAGCAGGGCAGATTTAACGACAGAATCTGGAATATTGAGAAAGAAAATGTCATTACTTCTTTCCACTACTAGCTTCACCTTTTCTACCATGCACAAAAGCATGTTACTAGAACCTATGAAATCACTGTTGATTATTGGATAAAACAAAGAAAGTTTAGGGCAGAATAACTAGAAACCATTGCTAATAAAGCAATATCTTAGAAAATGCTAGATCAGAACCACATCTTTTATATGGCCATATCCTAATAATAATGATAAGGAATATATTTTTCCTAAAATCTGTAGCTCTGTAGTAGCTTATCTTTAAAAAAAAATTAATAATAATAATAATAATAGATCCCTCGTGCAAACCTTGGCAAGCAATGAACAAAAAATAAATAGTTAGGATGCAGTACCAGACATTTGGTGATGAATTCATGCCTAGGACAAGATCTGTTGGACGTTATTTTACAAAGACCAAAACAAACAAATGCATCATTAAGAAGTTTGGGATCTATATTTGTTCAGAAGTCCCTTCTCTTTGCAGCAGAATTTCATTTAGCAATCCATGGGAGACAAACAAATAGGCGTCAACTGGATATCGTAAAATGATATCTGAAACAAATATTTATAGATATATGTCCTCTTAATTCTAATAACATTTATCCTTGGGTTTAGCTACATGTCATGTCATAACAGTACAGCAGTAACCTGTGCCCTATCACTTTGCGGCAAGCACAAAGTGCAGGTCCCCTACCAGTGTTCATGCCTGCTTGCAAGCAGACCCTAGCACACCGTGCATGGGTTCAGCCAATGCGGCAGGTCAGGCTAAGGCAGAGGCATCAGGAAATAGTGATTTCCCCCCATTTCAACCTTTGGGTTAAATACAATAAACTGGCCCAATGAACTCCAGGCCTGATCTACCTACAGTACAAAAATTTTTGTCCCACTGTCTGCACTGGAGCTGCAAACACTTTTAAAGCTAAGTGTTGGAGGGAGAAAAGTTTGTAAAAAAAAACCCTCTTGTTCCGAGGATGTTAGAAGACATAATTCCTCTTACCCAAGTATATTCGGGTCATTAGGTAAAACCAGCACTGCTTCTTACTTGACCTAATCCTGTTTCTAACTCAAGCACCAATCTTCCTGACCAAGCTCGCTATTTTTCCAGGACTTGCTCTTAGGAAACAGTCCAGCCAAATTTCAGTCTATGTCATGTATAAACATTATCAAGCACCTCGAGCAGATATTGTATTGTTAATAGCTAAAAAAAATACTTGTGATGCCAAAGCTTAAACATCATTAGTTACAAGTTCAAAGCAACAACAAAAAATTATAAGTTAACACTTCAAGTTTATTTTAAAGATCTGCAGAAAAAACCTGAATATAATTCATAAGTGCAGCTGTCTTCCGTAATGCTAAGCACATAACAACCTACAGCAAGTAGACAATAAAATAGGTGTATTGTTAGAATCAAATAATTTGCCAAGAAACCTTTTTAATATTTAACACTTTGCTCGATCCTTAGCAAATTAGGGACGTATGAGAAAGAAAGAAAGCAAAATACCTTGCTAAAGTATCCAGCCAACAAGGTATTATGATGATGATCCGGTTCCAAGAAGGAGAAAAGTATGTCCATCAACTGTTAACAGTGCAAGATGGCACAAGCAGATACAAACAGCTCAATTAAGTGAAGTCTATTCATGCAAACCAGAATATATGTTGGCAATTACAACACATAAAGAACAGACTATAAGGTTACTTACCTCCTTGTCCTCGACTAAGGTGTTTAGTAGAACATCAACTTCACAAATAAATACCTCACAGGCAATAAAGGGAAATCTGAAATATTACACACACAACACAGAGACAACAAATAGAAAAGTTCACAGGGGGTTCAAAGAAATAAACTTGAAGACCCAATAAAATGAATTTTTTACTTGAAGATCTGCTTCTCTTCAGCATCTTCATGAGCTTCTTCCACAATATAACGAACCAATTGCTCCACTTGAGCTCTACTTCGCAGACTGTATGAAAAAATGAGACAGCTTAAGATTGTAGTTGGAAACTTCTCTTTTTTGCATATACTAAGGTGTATGTCTAGTCCTCCCCTGTGAGGGGTACTGTTGGCTAACGTGGTATAATTAATAACTCTTGGTCCAGCATCCATCAGCTTAAGCTACTAGGTAAATAGATTACCAGGTACCAACAGCAGTATTGAAACAAATCCTATATCCCATTAGCTAGATGAGAAAAGGTTGTTATAGATCCATAATTATTGCATGTATTCAAATAGTCTCATCTTGATAAAGTTCTTCATAAAGAGATTTTGATGTGAGGTTATGGATATTTTTAAGGGTCTGATTGGCAAATTCTTAAAATGAGACTAGGTTTGCCCGTAGTCCCATTTTGGAGAGAATTGTGTATGGGAAAAACCGGGTCAAGATTGGCCTAGATTTTCCTAGGCCAAAAAGCAGCCCCTAAACCAGCTCTTTTGTAGAACACCCCCCCCCCCCGGGTGGGGCAGGGGGTGGCTGGTTGGTTTACAAAAGAATCAGATTGATCCCCAACCCAATTTTGTAAGGGTTGCCAAACACATCTAAAGACTTAACAGAGAACAACTTTGACACGTTTACAACAGCTTCTTTTAATGAAGATGGCAAAACTGGAAACTACTAATGAGTGGTTCATTATACCAAATTACCATCAAGGTCCATGATTGAGATTTGTTTGCATTGATTTTTAATGGATGCTTTCACGGCTTTTAATTGGCTTGACATTGAGGCCTTGCTCAATAGCAAACAGGTAATTTGAGTTATCTAGAATTCTCGGGTATGAGAGTCATCCTGGTTATAGCCTATTCTGGTTATGGCCTTTGTACACAACAAAAAGGTTGGTGTCTCATAAACTTATTTAACAGGGATGAGGTTTCTTTTTTCTTAAAATAAAAAAGAACAAGAACAAGTTCATACTTCATAAGTTAAAGTTCTGTAAACCTAGATTTTTCAGCTTCTTTCAACCACAAAAGTAGAAATAACTTATGTGCTCCACTTTCTCTCATAGAATCAATTCTCACGTAATATAGAGCTATAACCAAGTTTTTAATCTATTATCACTGTTTCCCTCACTTGTTAATGGTTATTTCCCAAACTTTTTTCTCTTGCATGTCTCTGATAGTCCAATTGTTCAAAAGTTCTCCGGCAAACTTTTTAATGTTAAATCTATCTTTATAAGCAGTTAAAAGGTTAAAGTATGTAATGCCTTGGTTATGTAAAAGGACTTTCCAAGAAGCAAGTGGAATGTGGGTCTTCGAAGGACTTATCTAAGCGAAAAGCAACAACCAAAAACCCTATGATGCTTCTCCAAGTTATAACGGCACACCCTCACAGTAAAATTTTTGTGGTGCAAAATTTTACAAATGACAATGGAACTGAAAAGATTGTAGTTGGCACCAATACCAACTAATTGCCAATTTTCAGTTGACTTTAATCATGTCATTTTCATTCAGGCAATCTTCCCAAGCCAGCTTTATACCCTTCCTCATTTTATCCAGAAGTGTCGGGGAGCTAAAGTTTTTGCCCGACATTATACGTACTCCTAGGTAAAGCAATCTAGCTACTTATAAAGAAAAAACTGAGATAACTTCTAACTAGTACTACTACAAGGTACTACTATAAGGATACCAAAAACATAAATAAAACAAGGTACTAATGTCACATCCATAAGTCAGATATAAAATCAATGGAAGACAAATATTGCATCTGTTTTTTGAATGCCAAACAGGCTCTATTTGTGCACGCAGCTGGGCAAGCACAAAAGATACAAAGTCCATGCTCTTGTGTCCCCATTTGACACCAACTTCACGAGCCAAACAATTTTTTAAAGTTATCTTGAAACTTGAAACTGAACAAATCTGAATTCGAATAATATCTAATATTCAAAATTCATCAAGTGCATTGTCAAAATACTGACTTAGTATAGTAGATAAAAGAAGTGAATTTGGCTCCTTCTGGAAGATTTGTCAGATCTCTCATTCAAATCCAACTAGTCAAAGAGAATTACCATTTCAGTCAACTTGATGTACATCATTTAGTGTGTTTAAATGATTTCAAGCTTTCTCACCTATCCACTACAAGCCCAAAATAGTTAGTAAGTATAACAACTTGCTTAGAGAGAATGTTTGAGGATCCTAATTGGGAAAAATCCCTTTCATTGGGAATCCTATTCATTAGGATATAATCCCTTAAAAATCCATTGTAGAGTTTCACATCATAGATCTAAAAAACTTTGTTATTTTGGACTGTTCGTTTTTAAGGATACATGAAACATTAGCAATAAAACCTAAAGTTGTTTGATTTTTTGTTTTAGGACACTCTAATGTAGATCATATTGACGGAGTGGGTCTTCAATGTGATTTGTCAATTATTAGACCGAAGGAGCAAGTTTTAGACCAAAGGAGCAAGTTTAATCCAAAAACCTTTTTTCTTTCTTTTTTTTTTCTTTTCTTTTTAACATTGAAACACCTATTTAGTCATTTCGAACTGCAGTATAAGGTAATAATCTTAGTAATATTTTAATAGGGGAATAACGGCACTTCTGTGTAAATGCATAAATCTGGATACAAAAAGTAACAAATTCAACAAGATTAACTACTAAAATACAAATTAGAAGAATTATACTAGGGCCTACATTCCTATGTGTGATACTAGCAGAGCTAATATTACACTTTATTCACTCCACTGCTAAAAGAAAAAGACTCTAAATATGAATACATTTT
Source organism: Asparagus kiusianus (assembly GCA_022839385.1). NCBI lineage: Eukaryota > Viridiplantae > Streptophyta > Magnoliopsida > Asparagales > Asparagaceae > Asparagus > Asparagus kiusianus. Next base: position 155,600 of record BQKN01000581.1, read on the forward strand.
GATGATAATTATCCAAAGATTCTAAACACATGTATAAATGCAAACAAGGAGATTCTGCATTAAAAAACCCCCATCAAGTGGTTAACCGGATGTTGCCTAACCACTAACTTTGTCCTGTTTTTCGAAGCTTACGTGCACCATGGTTGAGATTTGGATTGGATGATTTCCAATCTCGAAAAAAAGAAAACAAGAAGCTAAGGCGCACCTACTGAAATAGCCTGAAAGCCTAGATTCAATGTTTATGACTTAAACAATCATGCTTCATATTTGTTTCTTTCCAAATGTATTACTACCCTTATCCCTCTTTACTTACAAAATGAACTTTCCTGCAGTGATATTTCTTACCATATCATCTTAGAGTAGCTTAAAGGGTGTTTGGCTATGTGGTTTCATTTTGTACGTTCCTGCAATTAGCTAACTTCATATACCAACCAAGGTCTCCATGGCTCCTGTTCACTTCTAGTAAACAGTAGGTTACTGAACCTAAAAATATATATCAGTAACAGTTTTTTAAAAATCTAGTCGATTTGGATTTTCCTTAACTTCAAAAATTCCAAGAAAAAGAGAACTAATCTCTGTCCCTTCTCTTTCCCTACCTCCTCTTCTCCTTCTCATAAAAAAACCTAATATTTTTCCTTCTTATCCTCATTATCAACAAACTTCTAATCCTCAATATCTAGTTTGCTAGAACCCCAATTTTGTATCAAAAAAGATCACTTAGTGAAACTATAGTTAGAATTACAGCTACAGTTAACAAACCATTCTGCAAACCTTTACCTAAAACTAAAAAGTGAATACGGTAAATAAATAATTACTAAGAAATACACAAAACTTTGTATCCTAATAAGACACTGAGTAACCCTATGAGCTATCAATCCCAACCTTCCAACGCTACAACCTTTTGCTATTGTAACTTTGATGCATACACCTTCAAGGTGAAAATGGTACATTTCAAATTTTGCTTTCTTACAACTAGAATGCATAATTAGCATTAGGACCATACAGAGCGGCTGATCATTTATTCATTTTTTAATATGTTATCATTGCTTTTTTGTAGTTTAAGCTACCAACAGAAGCCTCTAATTGGCTTGAGAAGCTTGAGGCTTCACCTGCGGTCAGCTTGGTAATAAAAAGCTTATTCAGACTTGTGCATTAACATAAATGAACAAGCTTAACAAAAACCTAAGCCTGATAAAATAAATGAACTACCTTGAGTTTAGGATAAAATAAATGAACTACCTTGAGCTAGCTAAGCTCCGCTTGCCACTTACTCAAGTTCGGCTAACTAATGGGTTGGATAGGTGGCTCAACTCATCAAAGACTCAATAAGCTAGGATTGAGATTTTTTTTAACTCATAAGGTGCGTTTTCGATTGGTCTTTAGTTTGATATCTTAGTAGGATTACAAGTGTTAATACAGTGATATTTCTTTTTCTAAAAAGAAGAAAAGTTTCCTAGTCTTCTCCTCGAAATAGAAGACACGTTTTTGCAGTGCATCCTCCCTCTCTTTCTCATTTATCACCACAAGGACTCTGACCTTTTCTTCTTCTTTTGTTGCCAATATTACTGCCTTCACATAATTAGAGAACAAATATAAAATTAATTATTTAGGAATTATTTGGATCGGCATATAGAAAATTTTATCCATCAAGAATAAGAAATTTCTATGGTTGAGGATCAAATTTTTATTATTCTTAGGTTCTTAGGAAATTTACTAAAATTTACTACTAAGCGCTATCATGTCATTAAATTATCACAAGTTTAATACTAAAGATCTAATAATTTTATTATTTTTGTTTGCATTCTTACTGTTGGTTCACTTTGTAAAATATTTGATCAAATTGTAGGCTCTTATCTTAATAGACGAGATTAAATAACTAAGTCATTTTGAATTAGGATTTACGATATCACTATTTCTCTTTATAAACATATGGAAAGGAATAGAGAAAAGAATGGCTAAAAGTAAAAATAGAGGCAGTCTCCACCTTCCTCAGATTTGTGTTAGATAAGTTAATCGTGAGGTGATATGCGGTCACTTCCTGCTTGTCAAACGGTGTGGTTGCCCTCCGACCATTGATCAAAATGAGCATGGCAATCCTTCAAGCAAGATCTGTATTGGTAATCTCTAAACTATTGTTATAATTACTAGAAGCATGTTAGAGTTTCTTATTTCCATTGTGTATTCTTTATGTAGCATATCAGCCTATTGCAATTGCAAGAGGGCGACACCAGTAGCAACACTAGCATTGCGGTGTTCACTCGAGACTAGTCTAGTGCAAAGCTAAAGGGGTGAGCTAGGATTGCAAGTGTTCAACCGCAACTGTTGTTTGACCAGGGCTAGATTAGTGCAAAGCCAGCCTCACTCTTGTTTCCTTTCAAATTGGAGAGATTTTCTCAATCTTCACTTTCTAGTTCATTTTGCATCTTCTCTCCTCGCCTCACTTTACTCTACTACACCTTGCCCAGTAAAAACTCCTTACCAAAAAGTAATTTTATTTTTGTTCCTTAGGTGACTCTACCTCCCTCCTACCAAACCAAGCCTAAAGGCTAGCTTTTAAGGGTGAGTTCTGGTCTCTTAATTTGAACAATATTACAAATGTATTTTTAAAAAAAAATATTGACAGCCTAAAGCTCGTTGAGTGCGAACGGCTAGCAAGAAGATGAACTAAACATACTCTAACAAGAATTAAAATTCAAAAAAATAACTATATCAGAGATACAAAAGAGCCGAGAATTACTAGCTAATGAGCCGAGAATTTCGAGCTTTGAACTCGTCAACTATTTCCTCCTCATCAAGAAGCTCTTCCAATGTAAAGTTCCCCTTGTCCAGAATAATATCCACCTAAAAATTCAAAAATTAAAAATTCAACAAACAGCCCAAACTTCAACAAATCAAAATATCAATCGAATCAAAACTGATGAGATCGAGCTGCTTACAGGCGAGGCCGCGATCAATCCGGTCATGCGCCAGAACTTCATCCTGCTGCTGCTCGTAATTCTTCATCCAGTAACCTAATCCCCAGGATCTAGGGTTCCGTCGATTGATGAAATGCGAATGAATCAGCAGAAAAGCTTCCGGATCTAGGTTCGATTTCCTTTTTCTTTTATTATTTATTTGGGAGAGAAATAAAATGCGCCTTTTGGGTTCCCGCATACTTGCGTTGCTTACGAGGAGTTCCCAGTTTTGACCGCGTGGTGGGTTCGATAAGTTTTGAGACTGTGGATATATTTGCAATTTGAACCCTGTCTTTTCCCTTTTTTTATCCTAACCTCGTGCAATTATGGTTAGAATAACCGTTCCGTGAAAGTTCGAATAACCGTGTGTTAGACCCTAGAGGGGGGTGATTAGGGTCTTATGCTAATCTAATCCGATTTAAATGCCAATAAAAACTTATTAACAAATATATTCTTGCAAGATAGATATACAACTAATTATGAGCAAGAATATGTAATATGAATAAAGAGATATACTCTATATGATGAAAGTATATGCAAGGATATATAAACTGACACAAGTGGTAAACAATTTGAAACTAGATAGTGGGCAAGCTAAATAATGAGACAATGGCGATATGAGCAATGAGCACAAATAAGAATAAACGCCAAGGCACACTCAAACATAATCAAATGATCACGGAGTTCGGACCTTCCGTCTTACGTCTCCGCTCCCCACTCCCGGGGAGAAATCCACTATCACAATCAGGTCTGTAAGCCGGAACTTCTACACACCTCACGCTCGGTTTTCTAGCTAACCGAAAACTTTACAATCGACACTCTTGCAATCACACTCTACACCCTCTTAAGTGTTGGACCTAGACGTGTCTCCCTCAAGTACTCGGATACCACCTCTCCCTAGGTTGGTCAACCGACGTCACTCCTCTTGGGACGATCCCCGACTCTCACCACACACTTCTCTCGGTGTACAAGTGTATTACAAAGTGATCCTCACAATAAACACAATATAGCAAATGATTGTTCTCTAATATGGATGAGAACACAATGAAAGCACAACTCAATGTTACAATCTCTCACAACCCCAAATATATTATGAATGCAAATACAATAAGCTTAAGTGGGTGCGTGTAACAATGAGATTAAATAAAATCTAACTCAAAAAGAACTAGCAATGAAATTGATATGAAATACAATAGTAAAAATGCTAGAAAATTGAGTTAAAAAAAACTTCTCTATAAACATAAAGAGAGGATGATGAGATATTGAAGATGAACTCCTCAACAATTGATGTAAGCTCCTCTTTGTAAAAGCAACCCCCAAACTTAAAACAAACTAAACAAACTTAAACCCTTATTAAACCTTGTTTAAAAACTTCTTGGGTGCTATTAAGAAATGAGAGCAATGAGGGTATTTATAGCCTCCCAAAAACTCAGCCAAAACCCAAGCAGAAAAGACCAAAAAGCCTAAGAATCAGAAATCTGATTCTGTACAAATATAGCCGTTACAGTGTTATGGGTCGGCTCGTCACTGTTCATGAGTCGACCCATAACTAACCGTTACAGGCTAAAAACAACATATGGGTCGACTTATAAAATTCATGAGTCGACTCATCATGCATGGGTCAACTCATGAAGTCATGGGTCGACTCAAGAGAAACAAACGACAACTGTGCAAGACTTTATGAGTCGACTCGTCACTGTTCATGAGTCGACTTATGACATGCACGCAACCTGTTTTGTACAGTAAAAAGCAACTTTAAACAGGGTTTAAAAATATCAAATAAATTTCAAAAATTATAAAACTTTGGGAAATGTTTATAAACATGTTAATGAACATGTTACAAAAAGAATTTTTGAAATTGTACTTCTCATTTGTGAAAACTTGTCATTTTACAAAAAATGTCCAAAACATGCAAACTTGATATACTTGAATTTTGATGTTTTGACATAAACCAAGTATTGAAACTTTGTAAACTGATTTTATAGACTTAATGAAAGATGTAAACTATTGTTATGAATTCTATAAACTAGAAACACAATATTTTTAAAAATACAATAGAATATGAAACATATGAGTATGTATATGAATATATATTTGATTCATATCTATAAAATCAACCCAAAACATATATGTACATATAACTATATATATACAAAACCAAAACGTGTATGTGTGTATATGATTGAGCTTAAAGTACTAACACACATAACACAAACCTAAACTAAATATTACCCAAGCAATCTTGATCTGATGTAACTCAACTTGGTACACTATGCTGATGAAGCTTGAACTTGAATCTTTAACTTTGAATTGCAAGGCTTCATATCACAATTCCGCCAACCTCCATTGAAAATGATCGTGAAAGCTTGATTTCATCCATCCTCCAACATGTTGCTCAAAGGTGTTTCCCACATATTGGATGCTCGCGAGATATGGAGGCATTTGAAGCAAATTCTTACGATAATGAATTCCCTCCTCTTCGATTGGCCAAACCTTAACAACCAAAAGGCCTTATCAAGAAGGAAAGTTTTTTTAGAACACCAAGTAGGGTAGTGCCTGCTCTAGTGCAACAAGTTCAAGTTAATGACCCCTCAAGGGAGACGTCAGAGCAATATTCTACAAGCCCCTCTATTGTTCGCCTAGGCATGCCTAAAGTGAGGGCTCACCAAAATGATGCTCCTCATTCTTAGCACTATCAATTATATTCGGGTAAACCGATGAGTTATGATTTATGAATCTAAATATGATTCAACCCTATCTTCTCGGAGCCATATGTTGGAGTCAAATGAAGAGTACTTGGAACAAAGACAATCTCCTCGATATCATTCTACTGAACCAACTAATTATAAGACTGGAGGATGATACTTCTTCGGACATCATATGCAACGTGTTATACCTCAACGAAATGAATGGGAAGACACTAATGTTTACAAATATTATGAAAGCACCCACCATCAGAATCGGTGTTATCAACAACCAACTCATCACTATGAACCAGCATTGACCCAGGAGAGCGTCGTGTAGTGACACGACGATTGATGGCTAGGGAGTATCGACTACTAGGGCAGGCCATGATCTTTCCTCTATAGATAGAAGGCGAGTTTGTTGGTTACGTGAGCACTTATGTGAAATCAGCATGGTGCCTGATTCGAATAAACCTCACCCCAGTCATGTCATGAATGTCATGCCTGTTAGTGTGACTGATGATGAAGATATGTATTTTAAAAGGAGGCGTACTATTATACCGAAACATCAACCTATGATAAGAAGTCAATCTAGGTCACAATATGTATCTCTTGAAGTTGAAAATAATGACAATGAATCATCCGCTTCTTCTTATTCTCGTTCTCACTCTAATGATACCATTAGTAGTGTAGAAAAAGAATATGAACCTAATCTATTAGGCACAGAACAAGTTTTGACAACTAATGAAATGACCCTTGATGATAAATTGATACAACTTCAAAGAGAACTCCAATAGAAAGAAGAAGAAATTGCTTAACTGTAATGACCGTAAAATTTTGATACTAATTAAAATAATTTTTTGGTATTTTAAAATATTTAATTATGATTTTTAAAAGAGCATTTGTATTTTTCTCGATTTTCTAGAAATTTTCTATGATTTAAAGTCTAAGTTTTATATTTATTTAAATAGGTTTGATATTTATAAATTAATTTAGTGCAATGAAAATTTCTGGGATTTATCCGTTGTGTTACTGATACTATTACGTATTATTTTAAATAATACGTCGTATTATTATTACTATTACGTATTAATTCTTGTATTATGTTGAATTATTAATTACGTATTATTTGTGTAAATTATTGTATTATTTTAATTATTACGTATCAGCTGTCGTATTAGCATAACTGGTACGTTTTATCGTGTAGATAATTATCACATAGTTATTTTATTTTAAATATAAGTAAATATATTTTTATTATTATTTATTCTCGTTTAATTATACAATATGTGTATATTTCGACTATTTCGTATCAACTGTTGTATTAGCACAACATGTACGTTTTTATTTATAGATAATTATTCCGTAATTGGTTTAAATTTTTTATACCCGTAACTATTTATTTAATTATTTTCATTTAAATACCTGAAACTATTTGAAAATAATCCAAAACTTTGCTTCCCGCGTCAAACCCTCAACAACCATTTCCCTAATCACGTTTTCTCTCTCCTTATTTTTTTCCAAGACGACGGCTGTCCACGCGCAACCTCTCTCGATATTTTATTTTATTTTTTTAATTTTTTATTCAATTTTTTTTCTATTTAGACCCTTACCCAACCCTCTCGTGCTCACCCACTCTCTCTCTCTCTCCTCCATTTCCCAAAAACTCAACGCAGCCCTCTCTTTCTCTCTCTTTCTTTCTCTCTCGAGCTCGAGCTCGAGCTCCGCCCCCTCCACGAGACCGCTCCGCCCAACCTCTGCTCCGCTAGCTCCACGCCGACGAGCCCCGTAGCCAGCCTTCGCCACAAGCAGCATGACTGCCGCCCCTCCGACCTCGCCACCGCCCTTCCGAGCTCGTTACCCCCTCTCAGCCGCTCCGCCTCCTCTTCCTCCGCTCACGCCTCCAGCTGCCCGACCCACAGCTCGCCGCTCCTCCTCTCACCCACGCCAACCGCGTACCGCCTCCTGCACCCTCAGCTCCGCCCCCACCTGCACCTCGTCCTCCTCCCAGCCTCAGCGCCCGCAACCCTTCTGTAACACCGCTGCCCAACCCGCCTGACCGCCATCCGCCGCCTGCTTCGCCGCCGTCACCTTCGGCCAAACCCCAACAAGATCCGACAGCCCTTCATCCCCGCTGAAGCCACCACATCCAGCCCTGCTCCTGCCCGCCGACGACCTCTCCGCCCAGCTCAGCCCCTTGGTCAACCTCCAGCAGCTCCGCCCTGAGCTCTTCGCCGTTGTCATCCAGCTCGACCTGTCCACCCCCGTCGATGTCCACCCCCTCGTCGCCGACGAGCGTCGCCGAGATTCCGCAGCCCTCGCCGGAGTTCCTTCCGACGCCATGCTCCTCCGTGTCAGATCCGAGCGTTGATTCGTTCGACAAAAATCCCAAGGCAAGATCCCTATTCTTGCTCAGTACAATTTTAGATTGATCACAGATTAATTATGCATACGAACTCGTTACCCGAATAAATACTCGTTACAAATATAGAACCGTCGTGAACATATTGGACTGAGAACTATAACGTATAGAACTGTCGTGGACGTAATGGACTGTGAACAATAACGTATGACCATTCACGTTGTAATACATATACTGTGATGACCTACACGGATTTATTTGATGAATGATATTGAAAAGTACAACAATGATATTGTGATAATAAATACTATAAAGATAAAATAAAATAAAATGATTTTAGATTTTTAAAGAATTTATTTGACAAAATAATGATTTAAAAATAATCATAATAAATTATTTGGTGAAAAACCATTTTAGAGTAATCATAATAAATTAATAGAATTTATTTGACAGAAGAATTATTTTAGAATAATTATAAATAGTTTAAAAGAATTCATTTTAGAATAAGTATCAATTTAGAATAATTTCAATAATTTAAGAGATTTTTATAAAAGGAATTATTTTAGAGTATTTATTTTAGAAAATGGATTATTATGAATTTTTCATGATTTATGTTTCTTAATTTTAATTATGTGATATGCTATGATCTTGTTGTATATGATTAGTTGTATTTATTACTCTTTGTTATGCTTGAGAACTGTTAGAAATTCATGACTAGTGTGGCCTGGTGTGTCCTGGTGTGTCCTGTTTAAGACTTAGAAACCTGTGTGTATGTTAACTTAGAAAAACAAGAGAGTTGGGATGGGGAAGTTAATGTTCATGTGATCGGATAAGACTGTTAATGTATCTTCCAGGCTTGCTCCCGTGGTTGGTGTCGCCACCGGGGTTGGTTTGTAGGGCTAAAGTGAAGTGTGTACATCACTTTGGTTAGTGGGAATTTATTTAGTCACCCGAGTTCTGTTTGAAGTTCGGACCAGGCAGAAACAGATTGCGTGCAGTCCTCTAGGCCGCATGTGTAGCGGGATTGGATGCACGTAGAGGATTTGTGAACAGTCAGTTATCCGATGACAGGAGCGTTGACTCTGTGTGAGATGTGACCAGTGATCTGTTATAGAATGACTAGTAGTATGATCTCGTTACTTGGATGATTAGTCTGATCGTTAGCTACATGACCTCGTTACCCGATCGATTTTGGATTCTTCTGATTATTATATTCTAGTGGTGGATTTCATTTAGATTATTATTATTATTATTATTATTATTATTATTATTATTATTATTATTATTATTATTATTATTGTTCTTGCATTGGTCGTACGACCGTTTCTACTTTCCTTGTGGGAACTTGCCGTGTGCCATGCACCCTGACGTACACCTGTTTTCTCTGGTGTACGTCAGATTTAGAGGACGGACAGGTCCAGTACGATGATGCATTAGAGCAGGAGTATACCCAGCCCGAGTGTCTTCCAGGTGGAACAGAAGAACAGACGGAAGCTTAACCTTTTCTTTTACGTAATCACTGATGGACACTAGATTACTTATGTAGTACCTTATCATTTAGTCTTTCGAGGAACTTAGTTATTTTTGCAGTACTTCCTTCTTATTTTGTTGGACTATGTATTTTCTTATTTTAGTTGAACTGTTTGTAATAAGGGCATGTTGACCCGAATATTATGTCTGGGATGATATTCAGTTATGATATGTATATTTTCTGTTCTGAGTTGTTTATTATATTCTCGCTACTGTGATCGGGGACATATGCCTTTGTTTGTATTTCTTGACGCTTAGCGTATTAGATTGAGAAGACGGGGTCTAGCACTTATCTCTCCTCAGTCTAATACGTCGTGGGCTTGCTCGCGTCCTGATTCTCTGGTATTTTGGGAAGCGGGGCGTGACATTAACTTAGAACATAAACTTTTGCGAATCCTTCCACTTCAACAAATAATGCTTTAGATGTTCAACATCACCCAACTGTAGTTTCGCTTGATACACTACAAAGATTCATCACCGAAGGGGTCAGGGCACAATTAATGCAAAATCAGAATGCAATGAGACCGAGCTATACAAAGTCTTATCCTGCTGAAATTGACATGATTCCCTTCCTTGCAAATTATGGACAACCTCAATTCACCAAATTCAATGGAAATGGTTCGGCACATGAGCACATCGCTCACTTTCTAGCAGCATATCAAGATACCGCTCATAATGGGGCTCTCTTATTAAGACAGTTTGTTCAAACACTTTTAAGTCCTGCATTCACTTAGTATAACAAGCTTCTGCCTGGATCAATAAGAAATTAGGAGTAAATGCAAGAAGCCTTCTTACAACGCTTCTATAATACTCAAAGGACTGTGGGCATCACTGAATTAACTCAGATAGAGCAAGCCCATAATGAGAGGGCATCTGATTTTATTAATAGATGGAGAAATTTGAGTCTCCATTGTCCTCAGCCAATCACAGAACCAGAGGATGTACGGATGTGCATGAACAATCTTCAATCAGAAATGGCAGTTCATCTTCAAGGGGTGCGGCCTGTGACTTTTAAAGAGTTGGCATCTAAGTCAACTGATATAGAAAATTATCTCAATCAATTAAATCGTCACTCAGACAAAGGAAAGAGAGATCGTATCCGTGATAAGAATAAGCATGTGATGGAAACATCTGTAGCAACACAATATACAAAAGTACGTCCAAATGAGGCCAACGTCCAATCGAAGAATTCAAAGTTTAATGGTGTTGGGAAGCCAAGAAGTTTGAAGATCTCCTTACACAATAAAAAAATAAAGATTACAACTTTGTCAAACAACACACAGATCCTATTTATTAGTCTCTGTTTGCATGGGATCTTTGCCTGTGGCGGGGTTTATCCGTGGACTGCCTCGGATCGAATCAGGTTGATAGAATAATGATCAAAGCTCTTACTTCACTAAGGAAGTAATCGCTGAAGTAAATAATCTCAACCAAGCGAGATCACTACTCTTCTCGAGATAAAGTCCAAGCCTGATCTCAAGGAATGGGGGAACGGGCCTCAGATCCTTTGAAATCCACTCTTTATGCACAGGAATTCGCCAAGATCTCACTAGCCTCTCTCAAATTCGTTGCTCCCTTTAGATCTCCTTTTATGAGAGTGTTAGGGGTGTATTTATAGGCTTTAAATGCTATGTTTGTGGATAGGAATGTCGTGTTTGTGGATAGGGTCGAAGAATAATCGTTATTATCTGTTTAGGTAGGTTTTCGGTTGTATAACAGTTTTCACATATTTAAGGATAAACTCACATGTTTATGGATGACCCCAAAGAGTTCTAGAAGTCAATCTTATCAGAAAACACGTCGGGAGCTAACTTGGGCGCGAGTCACTTCGACTGTCTCGCACATGTCCGAGATAGCTTGGATTGTCTCGGGTATTTTGGTTTTAACTCTCTCTTCCAACCTCGGAATGAGATAATTCAAGATACGTTAGAAATCTGACAAAGAGACCTACAACTCTTGTCTTTTGAGCTTGTTCAGATTCGAAGCGAGTCATAGTCAAAATCTCCATTCTTCTCTAAGACACACTTTGTGTCTCGCTGGTGTAAAATGACCTAAACGGTCTCGGGTATTTTGGTTTTAACTCTCTCATCCGACCATGGAATGAAGTGATCCAAGGTGCGTTAGAAAGATTGTGAAGAGATCTACAACCTCCAATGAGAAAGACACCCATGGGATGAGAAAGACATGAGTAGTTTTTACTCCTTTTTGAGTGAAACGTAACCCCAGGTCGAGTTGCTTCTTCGTTATTGTACCATCCCGTTGATTTGTATGCTTTATCAACTCACTTCGTGCATTTGTTAGTTTCTCTATAACATCAGATAATCCTCATTGATTCGAATAATGACGTTCATCGTCTTTTCTTCGTCTCGAGCTGCGTGCGGGAACTCATAGGTAATTTTTAATGCCTACACCTGTTAATGTACTCACTCGTAAGATTTATGTAGTACATGAGCATACTCCTGAACTAAGCACATATTCAACTCAATCAAAGTAGAATGTCATATGGCATCGCAAGTTTAACTCAATCAAAATAACTTTAACTGTAACAAATAGATCATGACGTTTCAAATGACTTGTAAATAGACTCAGTCAAAGTAGAATGTCATATGGCATCGCAAGTAGGGGTGTCCAAAAAGCCCGTCGGTCCGGGCCCGGCCCGGAGCCCGGCCTGGCCCGAGCTTGGCCCGAAAACCCGGGCCAGACCCGGGCCCAGTTGTCAGCGCCTAGCCCGGGCCCGGTTGTCGGCGCCTAGCCCGGGCCCGGCCCGGAACAATAGTTTTTTTTATTTTATTATATGTATGATATATGTATATATATAATATATGTATATGTGTATATATATATAATATATGTCTAAT